>JAITYX010000174.1:0-94019 GCA_021018815.1 Talinum fruticosum | reverse complement strand
CGGGGCCTTACACTAACAAACAATTAATCTACCAAATTAACAAACACTTAAGACTAAAACCAACAATTACGCTAAACTAAGCTACCTAATGCTGATCAAACCCACAAAATCACAATTACTCACAAATAAACGAGTAATCCTAGATATCCACAACTAGAGCAACAAATAAAGACAATCCTAACCACCACTAAACAAAAAATGTAAAAGAGGGATTAAGGAAAAGTTACCCCGTTGCAAGCATCTCCAACATTAATTCCATGTCTAATTTCCAACACAATTCTCCAATCAAAGTCACTCATTTTGTGGGTCTAATAATGAAAAACTAAACAAAAGAGAAAAAGGAGAAAAATCAATAGCATTAGTGCATCTAAAGTGGTGATTAAGATTGTAAAAGTGAGGAAAGCCTCTAACCTAATTAAAGATAAGTCTTTAATCACTTTTACCCTCTCTCTCACCTAAATAGGGGTTTTGGTGTGAGTTTTGGAAAGAATCAAAACAGAGCATGAAGTAAAATACTTGAAATTAGCATCAAAGTAAAGGAAATTTGCAAAGGAATCAAATAGAAATAGAAAAGCTTAAACTTGCATTGATTTGAACTCAAAACATTAAGAAAATTCAAAGAGAGTTTACGAGAGAAAAGCTGCTAATAAAACCCTAAAAAATAGAAAAATGACGAGCTCTCCTTTCAGGAGTCGAAACAGCGTTTTTGTAGACCCTGAAAAATAAGTTGGCACGATCGTGCCACCTTGCGGTCTAAAGGCTGTAGGGAAGAACATACCGACATGGTCATGCCCAGTTCCGGCATGCTTATGCCAACTAGCACGGTCATGACATGTTCTAGCATGACCCGACCATAAACTTCTTAGCTATTTCTTCATGGCTTACTCTTCTCTTCCTCGGGTCCGCACCTCGAACCTTCATTTGCTCCTTAAATCCTTGATGGTATCCGAGTTTTTGCTCCTTTGATTGATTACCTAATAAAGTAAAAAAACGTATAAGAATCCTAAGTTAGAATTTATTAAGAGCTAAAATCGAGTGTTAGGAGTGGCAAAATGCCTCGGTACAAGCTCGACAACCCCGAACCCCACCCTAGGAGTATTACATTGCTAGAGTTTCTTAAAAGGAACTCTCAAGGCTAATTAAGGTGTCAATTTGACTTTCTAATTCCAACTTAGAGGTAATAAAGGTGATTTTACACCTTGAAAATTTTTCGAAAACTTCTATAGAGTTATGTCCGTAATATGGCCTATCCTCTCGGGTTTAAAACCTTAGAACCCTGCATAACAACCACAATATAACTCAACGAGCCACACGCTCAAAATACACAGCTCAACGACTACACGTTGGAGTCCAACATATATGCATTAAAACTTAAAAACAACATACTTGATCTTGACACAACCAATACAAACTATATGAACTTAATTACAAATTACAACCAATAGAAACATATAGAATACACACATCGATAACGTGTGTTATTTAGTGGGATCATACACATAAGTCCAAGGTAGCTAAAGATACGAGGCCATTCACCTTAAGGAGTACCTACAACTCTAAAAAGATACGGGGTGAGCAAACCACAAACTCGGTTGGTAATCCTATTCCAAAAATCACAACTTTTATACTTTATATGTAAATATGCAAACCATAGAGTATTAGCAGTTTAATAGCACAGTCCCTTAATCGTATTATATCTTCCAATCCTTGTTTTTAACTTCAGTTCAACCCTTAGTGCTTCAAATATTTCTCAAATAATTATTTTGCATATTTCCAAACAGACTTACTAAATGAATCGAACCAAATCGAAACACAGTTTTAGTCATCTTTCAACTTTTGGATTTTTCAAGGTTGCATTATCGCCAATGCAATTCCATCAAACTTATTTCGCAAACTAGTATTCAATTCTCTAATTGAATAAAAATATTTTTAAACTGTAAACCATTATTCAATTCCCTAATTGAATAAAGGTATTTTCAACATTAAACAATTGTTCAATTCCCTCATTGAATAAAAGCAATTTCACACGTCAAATCATTATTCAATTCCCTAATTGAATAAAAGACGTTCTCGAGCATCAACTCCCTATCTAGATACTAGTACCCTTTTCGTTTGGGTGACTGCAGCTCAAATTTGACCTTTTCGAATCCCGCGAACTACTAAAGTTAAGGAGGAACTCTATTACACTCGTTGGGATAGTTGTTAACTTGGATCGCATCAAGTTAATAAGGAAACCCGGATCGCATCGGGAGTCCCGTAGTTGGACCACATCGACCGAGCTCCACCATTAGTACTAAACCATCAACCTAGACTGTATTAGAAATCTTGTGGTGCTAAACTCCTTAGCTCTTAAAATCACTCAACAACACTACGTCTACTTCAAAGAGGACATCCGGAAGACCGCATTTCCAAATTGTCATTTGAAGTCACATTTCTCAAGAATCGACTCAATGCAATCTCGTTGCAAGGTATAATCTTTCAAATATTTCAAAACCATTTCAATTTGCCTTTCAAGGCATTCAAATCACAACTAAACATCATAAACCATTGAATCATGCTATTGTAGATCAAACCCTTTTATTTTCTAAAACCCGCAACTTGAATTCAATTTCTCAATCATTTTCTAAGATTATTCAAAAACATTTAGAATAGATTTCGCATAATCAGAACTTACCCATACAGGCGTATAATATAGAGGTAAACAGAACGTACGTAAATCATATTCAAATCAACATATACTTATCAAATCCACATAACTCATAAAATTAAGTTAAAAACACGTATATTCAATTCAAGTACAACACTTTTCAGGTTTTGGTTAAATTCAACCTTTTCTATTTCTTTCAAGCTCATATTTTCGCTATCCGTGATAGGGATACTCCCCTTCATCAAATCCACATTCGAGTCCTAGTAATCCTTAATTAAAAGATAACTCCATACCAAATCCAATACTAGTCAATTATCACTTTTAGCCCTTGATTAAACTTAAATTCTCATAAATTCTCATTTCCTTCCACACTTCGAACCATTATATTCTCAAACACAAGCTTCCGAGAATACATACAGTTTGACCTCAACAAACCGATTATTTGCTACCCAAAATCACAAGTATCCTTTCTAACTCACTTCGACGCAAACCATTCCGAGTTCTTAGTTCACAACTCCAATCCTTGAATATATCTTAACACCCAATTCACTATTGGACTTTGTGTACATATTCAGCCCTATGACTCTCAATTCCACTTCACAACTCATTCTTCTAGAATTCAGATAGTCTTTAGCTTCAATTTAGTTTCAACAAACCAACTTCATTTCCGATTTCAGTAACCTATACTCAAGTAGTAACTCTCGATCCACCTATTACTATCCCAAAGTTAATCTCTACATCCCAATTTAGCACTTCCAATTTCATTATCACTAACTCAACCTTCCAATTTAGCACTTCTAATCCCTTTGCTTTTTCGGTTTCTCTTTATGTCGTGGCCTCACCCAAAAAAGCCACCACTTCACACCTTTACACTAATCTCATTCCAAAGCCAACACCTAATTTGGCCCCTTCCTCCCCCTCCTTTTTTATTTAGTTAGGGCACAATTTAGGTTTGAACCCAAAATGAGTAGTATAATTGTCTCGAGTCTTTATTTAGCTAGTTCTGGGCAGAGAATCACGAGGAGGGAATTAATATATTTTATTAACTATAGTTACGTAATTCATAATAATTTGCCCAAAATAGAATCACAAATATACTATTACGTATATTTTAGTTAAATGATCTGAAATTATTTAATTAAAACTAATTTATTTAATTCCACTCCTATAATCATATTAATTGCGGATATTACAGTTAACCTTCTGGCTGTAAGATTCATGTAATTTATGTCAAATTGTCAATTAATTTGTTTAAAAGGAATGGTTACCATCCTTTTTAAAATAAAAAACAAACAAAACCTTGCAATATACTCGTAATTGATTTGTAAAAATAAAATTTTAAACAAAATTAATGTTTTATTAAGCGATCACCGTTGTCATTCTCATGAGAATCAAACGACCTAATCACTCAGTTAACCTTCCTTTTTTTTACCTATTTTCCTTTAAATGTTATTGTGAGGGGAGATTAGGAGATGACAATCTATAATAAAAATAAAAATGTTAATAATATGACTAAATATGTATCCAAAATGTTAAATATTATTTCATAAATAAATTAAATATTAAAAAATATATAAAAAGAAATAACAATTGATTATTTGTATTGCATAAAATAATATTTTTTACCAAAAGAGGTTAAATTTTACCTAAAATATTAAATATTTTATTATTGTTATCTTTTCTAAAAAGTTTATTTAAGATTTGCAGGAAAAAGAGTTATTATTTCAATCTTATTCTAACCCTAATATTTTATAAAAAAATCCAATAAATAAATACGCCATTTATTATGACATTAAATCATGAATTTTTATTTTTAAATAACTACTAAAAAGTGAAGCATTTATTACTAATGTGATACACATGTCGAAACCACAACTACTGTACTCATTTTTATATATATATATATATATACTAGTGTGAATCTCATGTTTCGCACAAGCATGTGCTATTATTTAAATAGTTGATATATTTTATAAATATTAAATATATATTTCTTATAAAATTGTAGACATTAGCCTTAGAATATATATGGAGCCTTTATAATTTAAAGGTAATTATTAGGTGAAAAAATATAAATTTTGATTTATTAAATGGTAAAAAATTCTTAATCATGCGAACTTATAAACTAGTTTGTCAACTCATCATTTTCTCCCACCATATTTTAGAATTGAGACGTATCAATCCCACTTTGTTAGCGGTAAACTCATCATTTTCTCCCACCATATTTTAAATATATGTGTTTATTGTTGGATGTTTTTTGTAAAAGTATCTCACAGGGTCCTACTCGATTAATATAGAATTTAAACATATTATAACTATATGATTACTTAAAATACATAAAATAAATACATTTGATTATATATATATAATAACAAAAATTAAACTTCAAAATAATGAAAGACGCAACTAATTTCTTCTGAAAATTGTCCTACATTTGCCAACCTTCTTTGCTTTTTCGATGCTATATTGTTGTAAAATTTCTAGGTTGACGACGGAGATGAAGAGTGTCATTAGGAATTAATCATTCAATTGAGTATTAGCTGGTTGCTTCTTGTAAAGGAAATTTTTGTGAAAAAAAAACAATGACATATATGTTTTGCTGGCCAAATACTCAAGATCTCAATTTTTGATAAAAAGTAAGGGATTAATCATAATTTCTTTTAATGCCATATGGTGTAATTTTTACCCTTTTATAAAAAAAATAATAAAACCTTGAATAAATATACTCAATAAACATGACATAGGTAATAGCTTTGATCAAAATTATTCATCATAATAGCAAAAAACATAAAAGATAATCAGTATAATTTTTTCTACTAATTGCTAATCTATTTTTTTTTTGCTGAAAATCGAAAATAGTAATCTGCCTTAGATAAATTTTGAATACGATAATTCTCATAATTATTATAATTTATTTAATTTATATATGTTTTAAATACTGAAATCAATAGATATATTATATTATAATTTTTTTGTAACAGTTCAATTAAATTATATACAATAAATATTATTTTTATTATGTATTTTTTTAAAAATTAAATTTTATAGCTGTTGAAGTAATGGAATAATCTTTCAAAAAAATAGATGCAATAAAATATAATATTAATTATAATTATAATCAAATTTTTAGGTAATCAAGTGTAATTGATGATTATAGTCATTCAAGAGTAGTAAATGGACTTCATTTTATAATTAAAATTTATAGGTAATAAAGGGGTGTTATAAAAAGGCTTTGATAATATAAAAAATAATAATAAAATAAAAAAACCAATGATGATGTGCCAAATGTATAGCCCACAGTAAAACACTCAGTTTAGGATTTATTATTTAAGTGGTTAATGTACTATATAAATATTAAATATATATTTCTTGTAAAATTATAAATATTAACTTTAGAATACATATGAATATTTTATAATCTAAAGGTAATTATTAGGGGAAGAATGCAAATTTTGAGTTACTTAACAAAAGAAAATAATTATTCATCATATGAACCAATAAAGAAAATAACTTGGACCAAAATTCTTTATCATAATAAGATAAAATATTAAATATAATCAATATAATATTTTCTACTAATTGCTAACTTAATAAACATTCATATTTTTATAAATGAATATATGTAATAAAATAAAAATAAATGAATGGTTAAAGAAATTTTAAAAAATTAAATTATAATTATCATAATTTATTTAATTTATTTAAGTTTTAATACTGGAATTAATAGATATATTATATTATATGTTTTTGCAATAGTTAGATTAATTATGTACAATAAATATTATTTTTATTAAGAGTTTTAAAAAAATTAATTTTACAATTGTTAAAGTAATGGACTAATCCTTAAAAAATATAGATAATAAAATATAATGTTGATTATGATTATAATTAAAATTTATAGGTAATAAACTGTAATTATTTTTTAGCTAAATTAAGTGCGATTGATGATCATAGTCATCCAAGAGTAGTAAATGGACTTCATTTCACTTATAATTAAAATTTATAGGTAATAAAGTGAGTGTTACAAAAAGGCTTTGATAATATAAAAAAATGATAAAAACAAAAAGAATCAAGGATGATGTGCCAAATGTCTAACCCATATCAAATCACTCAATTTTAAGTGTGTGTGTGTGTGTGTATATATATATATATATATATATATATATATATATATATATATATACACACTAGAGTTATACCCCTTGCTATGCAAGGACATTAATTAATTTTATTTTTATAATTAATTATTTTTCTAATTTTATTATTTTCAATTCATTTATAACGATAAAAATTAATTATAAGATAATGGCAAATTTCTTTTCAAATAATAATTATTAGATTACATAATTTATTATAAATAGTAAGTAAATATATTTTTTTATTTTTTTCTATTTTGATTCTTAATGTCCATTATATTTAATAATTTTTAAGACTAAATATGGTTACTAATATTTTATGAAATATGTGAATAGTCCCAACATTAAATTGAATTAAAATTGTATTGAATCTACCCATTTGACATCCTACATGGCATCTTCCGCAACGATCCTATGTATCGCTCATACATTGATTCCACCCAACTTTTAATATATATTAGTTTTTTGCCCATGCGTTGCACGACATCTATATTCTCTATATTCTTTTTCGATGATTTAGTTACGTGTAAATCATTCAGTAACATGCAATATGTTAGTTTTAGTTTTTGATTTGTTTATGTCACTAAATTGTATTATTTGAAGGATCATGGGACTGTGGCTTATATGTTTTTCATTATTTATACAAGATTTTGCTTATTTTTCTTTCTCAAACAAATGGTAATTTAATTTTATTTATTTTTCAAAGTTTCATTTTTTTCCATACAAACGGTAAATTATGATTTTTTATTTTTAAAAAATATTTGCTAAGAGTTTGAAAAATTTTTGTTTAAAATATTGTTTAAAATTGAAAGTTATTCTAAAAACAAACTTCTTTAGTTGTGAATACTGCTCTTAGGGTATTCAAACTCCTTTAGTTATTTTAAATTTAAAGGTATTCAAAAAAAAATTAAAACAAAGTCAATCTTTTAAAAATTTTGTAGTTGTAAAAATTCCTTTGAAATCCTTTTTTTTTTTTTTCTAGATAGATCATTAATGAAGCGATTTCTATATATTGTTGTAATGTTTTATAATAAGTATTTTTTCTCACCCATAGAAAATGAATTTCAGTTGTAGTTTTCAGTTGTACCTCATGTTGATGGGGTTACCTATAAAATATATTTGAGCAATACATTAAATGATTATTCCTTTTAGAATTGAGAAACAAAATATTATTTGGCTTTGGATATGTTTTTACTGGTATTGTGTATGTTCTAGAATTTTTAATTATTTTTCATCATTCTTTTATTTTATATATATATATATTATTATTAATTTTTTTATAATTATCTTAGTTTTGTTAATGTTCTTTACTCTTCAATACCAATAATTTGTGAGCTCTATAAAAAATTTTAAAATTTAATTGTTAATTATAATTGATAAATGGTGATGGAAATGCACTTTTCCCAATGTCCATTTTCTTTAACAGTTTTACACGTATAGTTTGGATAAAGGTTTGACACATACCTATATTTTCTCCCTCCTCCCTATTTCTCCCTCATTCCCACTGTCTTCTTCCTCTTTCCCTTCCAAATTAGGTTTTTCAATTTCATGGCTTGTAAATTTGTGTCTGTATGCTTTATTTCCTCAAATTTTTTGTACTTCATTCACAAATTCGTCCAATTTAAGCTTATGGAAGCTATGGGCTTAGACAACATGAAGCTCGGGTCAACCCATTGAATCTTTCAATATGTGAGAAAGCTAAAGAAAGCATATGAAGCAGCAGAAGACCGTCGATTCGTCCGAAAAACACCATTGTCTTCACTATAAAACGGTACTTCCCTCTAATGTGTCATTTTTGTTTGATTTGTTATGTGATTTGTTTTTCAATTTTCCAAAGCATATTTCATACCTATTTTGGGATTTTTAGTTTTTAAATTAAGATATGGATGGTTATTGACATTATGTAGGTTGGACCTTGTAGAAACTAAAGATAAGGGGAACAATGGTGAAGGCCATGTTTTTCTGAAAAAGGTATGGTAGAAATACGTTTTTTTGTTACCTTTTTACTCTAGTATGGTAAATTTAATGGACGCATTATAACTTGGTTGCCTTGGCTAAATATCTTCAACTTTCGGGTTTTTACTCTTATGTACTAACTCCTATCAAGTTAATTTACTCCCACATGATTAATGGTGGCAGAATTTCAAGAAGTTAGTCACATAAGCATGCATAGTAGACCAAAGAAAATTTGTGAGAGTATTATCTTGTGTGGCAACATTAAAGTTTAAGGTTTCCCTGTTAACAATTGACTCATATTTAAATTAGTGCCTCTTGCGAACCTGCTCATGTGCAACAACAAATGATTATTTTAGTAAATGAACTTTAATTATCACACCACAAATCACACATATGAAAGGAAAAAGTCAAGAGTTTACAAACACCAAAGGTAAATCATATATAGAACTCATTGCACGTATCGGACATGGTCGTTGCAGTGTGGATCACCTTCCAACCTTGAAAGAACATTTCCATGACTATAGTCTTGCATCAGGAAAGCAATGAAGAATTAGAACCATCGTAGTGAAATTCAATGCAGCTCTGTTGCTTGGAGAGGCAGAGAGAGCAACAGAGCTAAGCATCTTCTATTTTATAGATAAGAGACACGAGAGGATTAACTTATTATATCAGACCACAATCAAGAAAGCCGTAATCTCATCACCAAAAACTGCACATTGAAGTTGTTGTCACTGACCTTCACCCCAATACTTTAGATTCTCATGGCCATTTAGAGCAAGACTTTTCCTTGCAATAAAAATGTGCTTAGAGTTAAAGTTGTATTAGCACACATCAAACATATCAAAGTGGTTGTGCAATAATATACCAAACAAATTTTTTCCAAGATATATGCAATACTCCAAAAGATTACGCATACCTCCATTCAAGGCATTTAAAAACGATAAGACAAGAACATTAAAAAAGCACATTCAGTAGGGTTTCTAGTTTCTTCATTGGTCATCTTTGGTGGGCATATCACCAGCAGCTCCAAAACTCATGAGGGAAAACAATAAATCAAATAGTGATAACCTTCTCATCTTCAAACTTCTTTATCTAATTACCTAATTTCACAATGTCATCTCCACACAAAAGAGTTAATATCTTAACAACATACATAAAAAGAAATAATATAGTAGTCTCCTTCATACTTGTCAATTATCTTAAAAGGCACGTCTCGTGCCTCATAAGATAATTGACCGCCCTAAGCATCATATTAGATAGAAATTATAGGAGCAACTGCCCAACAAAACTAAGCCAAACATAATGACATACAAATAGCCAACCGATCACCCATCCTCACCCTCTATCAAATCCTGAACTAATGTGGTTAAACTGAGCAATTTATTCAGTCATGGAATACACCATCAATAATAATCAGCATAAAATTCAACCCCATAAAAATTATAAACTAAGAATGTTTCTTGAATAGAGCTGAAACTGAACCTTACCATCAATGTGTTAACTCTAAAGGCCACAAAAAATTATAAACTAAGAAGGTTTCTTAGAGATAGCTGAAACTGAACTTTACTACCAATGAGTTAACTCTTCATGCCTGCTCCAACGACCTTTGTGCATCTGAGCATGAGGCAAAGCCAAAAGATATCCACAATCATGATTATTTTTTCAGGTTCACGTAGTGCATATTGTCTATGATAGAAACTATTATTTTGTTGATTAATGAGTGCATGTTGCCTAAGTTTGTATTTTGTAATTATTATTATTATTATTATTATTATTATTATTATTATTATTATTATTATTATTAACATAAGGTTTTAAATACAATGAGGATATTTTGTGTTTATAAAATTTTAAATTATAAAAGTAATTGTCATACTATACATACCTTTGGTAAGTTGTTGAAGACTTCTTTGTAAACAATATTTCTTGTGTAGCCTTCGTATTGTTCACTATCATGTTTAATTAGAATTTTCAAACCCTCTGGTGAAGTGACCCGTGATGTAGCAACATACACTTGTCCATGGCTAAATACTAATTTTGGTAGATAGACTCCCACAAACTTCAACGATTGTCCCTAACTTTTATTTATGGTCATTGTGTAGCAAACACGAACTGAAAATTGCCTTCTTTTTGGTACAAATGACCATTTTGTTTCAGAGGAGTGTAGAACAATTCTTGGTATTGTTATTTTCATTCCCACATTTTTTCTAGTCAAAATTCTTGCTTGTATGACATATTGGCCCAAATGTGCCACAATTAGTCTCGTCCCGTTACAAAGTCCTTGTGAAGGGTTGATGTTTCTTAGCAAGATTATTGGCATGCCAACTTTCAATCGTAGTATATGATTTGGTAACCCCGTCAATGATAGCATATTCAAAAATTTTGTGGGGTATATGTTCATCTGTTCCACAAATTCCATGGATCCTTGACAGATTTCATCAAACTCTTATATTCCTTGTATTCTCCAGGTAGCAAATCTGTCATGTAGTTATTAATTTCATCTACTGTTTCATTCAAAGGGGCTAGTATGGCTTGTTCACTAAAGTAAGTATCATCGATGTACTTTGCATTGAATGCTTGATAAGTGGATTACGCTATGTGATCTACGTGACTGTCATTGCATTTCAAAAGATACTCATCTAGAATGCAAATCCAAGTTGGCTCTCACTCATCGTCTTTACATATAGTGGATAATGTGTCATTCCCAATTTGTAGAAGCCATTTATTGAAACAAAAAGATTAAATAAGCTACATATAATTAAATACTAAACCTGTTAAAATATAAAAATTATCCATTCGTAAATCTATCTTGTGAAATGGCACAAACTCAAATTTATGTCTCGGAATAATGCCATCATCCATTTTAACCTCTTCGGCAATGGTATTTTGAATAAAACTCTATCATGAGTTTGTTATCTCCTATAACTCGCCATTGTTCTTTGTTCTTCACGACGGAGAAGTTTTTCAAGACATAGAGGCCGCCCTCGGTTAATAATGTAGTAAAATTTTAGGCAAAAGTATTTGTGATGGTGGCATATATTAAGACACCCTATAAATCATCCAATTGTGTCAAAAATTATTCAAGATATAATGAGCAAATATTTTATGAAAACACACATATTTTTTCATCAATTAGCACCATATCTCGTACTTATGAGCTCTTTTGAAGTTTTGTTGATGACTTCACAAAATCTTGCCAATCTATCTTTGATGAACCAATCATTCTTGTCGGTGTTTAATTGTTCAATGAATAAATAGGACTCTTTTTTAACCAAACGACGCTTGTTGGAGCTCATTTTTGTGGACTTTTCCAACTTTGAATTATGTGAGCAAAAAAATTTGAATGAGATGGATAGAAATTGGAATCCTTATTTATGGAAATTGCAAATGAAGACAAAAAACTATAATGTAAAATTAATATATTTGTTCATAATTGTCAATTAATTTTCATAAATTAGTGATTCCTTATACTTTCGTTAATCTCAAAGTTGCCTAACAAATCAAGAGGTGGAAGGCCAAGGGACCTTTAAAATCAGAACATTTTCATGAACATGCGTAGTAATAAGTATATATGGCATTCCTCTATATTGTGTTTATGTCATTTATTTCAGGAAGGTTTTTTTAAAGGAGAATTGTGAAAATTTAGTTAAACTAGTTTATTGTGTAGGAATAGGGATAGGCTAGTAGGAGTGAATCAGTTACAATACATTAATGATATTGTAAATAATTATTAATATTAATAAATTACACAATAAATTGAATATAAAAACACTTCATTGAAGGTGTAGGAAATATTAATAATAATTTTAAAAGTAATAGTTTATATTAGTCGTAATAATAATATTTATATTAATCATGTTATTTACTTTTTTTCAAATTTTTTTAATTATTTAATATCATATAAATAAATATTTTTTCATTATTAAAAATGTAATTTTATTAAAATAATAATATAAATAATTAAATAATATATATATTAAATAATTAAATATAAATTTCACAAAATATATTTATCCTAGAAACTTTTTCTTTTTCATTGATATTTCTATTCACACATGTTATTGACGATTTTCTTATTACTGCTAAAGTTAATTTTTTTAATTAAATCAATTAATTGCTAAGTTGTTCTCGCTATTGATGAGGATTAATTAATGATAATTAGCAAAATTTCCTTTATTTCAAATTAGATATTTATTTTTTAAAACTGAAAACTAATAATAATAACTTACATGCGTTGATTGATGGTTATAATTTTAATTAAAATTTTAAATTATTTATCATTAAAAATCAATGGTCCTCATTTTAGTAGTATCTTGCACAATTGCCATATCAAGTCTGACATTAAAAAAATGTGTTGATTGATAGTTATGATTTTATTGTTTCTCATTTGACTTTAGTAATCAACTTCATTTTATCTTTCTCTTTTTCTTCTTTTTTATAGGTACAAAATTCTTAAAAATATTTAATGGCTTTGAATTCTATGTATGGGTCCAAAATAACATAGTATGACATATTTTACAAAATAAAAATATTTTATAATATTAAAGTATAAATATTAATGCAATATAATTTATTATTATCAAATTTCATCACTAAATTAGTATATTACACTTGAAAAAGTTTAATATTTTTTGATTATGTAGGTGGTTGCATAAATTTTAGACCAAAATAAATATGAAAAAATTATGTTATAGACTTTAATTTTACTGTTAAATTACATTATTTTTAAATTTATTTTATTAGAATTTTTTGGATTATGTAGTCAGTTACATAACTTACATATTGAAATGAATTTGGAAAATTACATTTGATACTCTACTTTAATTGTTTTAAATTAGTATAATATTATAATATTATTTTAATGTTTATCATAAATTTTTTTACTAAGTTAGTTAAATTATTTTAAAATAATTTAATTTTTCAAATATTGAAGTATAATATTTATGTGAGGGTGATTTCTCTTTAATAATGGGCCTTGCTACTTCTCTATGTTTGAATCTAGCAACTTGTGGTTTAAAGCTAGAAGATTTTGACAAAACTATGACATTTAGTTCTTTTGCGCTAGATTTTGATCCTAACAATGTTAAAGTCTATTTTAGAAGAGCCAATGTATTTGATCAAATAAATCGTATAGAGGAAGCACTAAAAGACTTGGAGCGAGCGAGTCAAACTTGACCCTGAAAATAAGGGCGTATTGAAGGAGTTATTAAAGGTTAGGAGTTATTCGGGTAACATGTACAATATCAATGGATCGGGGTTGTTGATTTAGTTACTAGTATGGAGATAGTGGAGAAGGTCCCGAAGAATGAAGGCTTGTTAAAGGAATATAATATCCTTGGTGAAGAAAAAGCATGTGGAAGAAAGAATGAGAAGAAGTCGGTGTTCATTGCTTGCGATCGAGGAGACTAATAAAGTTCTCAAAGTTGGCTCCCAATCCCTTAGGTTTAATCCTATGCTAAGAGTGGAGGGTAGCGCTAGCTCAAGTCCTGCAGAACTCTCGACATGTCTCATGGAAGATAATGGTGTTGAAAGACCAGCTATGTCGACTTATAAATTTGTCAAAAAGGGGAATTGTAGGCATTCACTCTCCCTAAGTAAGTTATCTTATGATCGGATTATGGAAGGAAAACAAGTTGAAGTTTATAATTCCAATTGGTATGAGCTACATGACTATTCAAGTTAAGCAAGTTCAACAATTACCATCAAAAATTGCAAAAGTTGTAGGTGAGACTTTGCCATGATAGTTAGCAATGGTGGATCAACACATGGAGACTAAAGTTAGCATGATAACGAGACATCGTGAAGGATCCATTTAGCACTAAAGAGGATTTAGGCAATGTATCAGCCACAACTTATCGGTCTAGAAGGTTCGAAACGAACTTACAACTCCTTATAATTTCTTACAATTATTTACAAAAATAATTTCTTACAATTATTTACAAAAATAATTTCTTACAATTATTTACAAAAATAATTTCTTACAAATGCTTACATCTTTTTGTAACTAATTTTACAAGTATTTTAGAATTTTTACTAACTCGCTTATAATTTCTTATAATTTACGACTTCTTACCACTTAATAGAAGAACAAAGACCTTAGTCCTTCAAAGTTATATACCTGAAAGGGACATCTTGTGTTTCCAAAAGACAGCCCTTGTCTTTGACTTTATATCCAACAAAAAACCACAGTCGAGCCCATACGTGGCTCTAATCGGTTCGCTCATGAAGCTGCAACAAAACAAAACAAGGACATCGGAAAACCCGTAGGAGACCATAACCAATTAGAGAGAGTTCCATAGAAGTGCTCATAAGGAGATTTGCAATTACAGGAGGTGGAATGCAGTGTATAATATACAGAATAACAGCAACTTCACCCCATAACCCTAAATCTTGTACCATAAACTATAAAGCTTCTTTTGAGTGGATAGAACTATAAAGCTTTCTTTTGGGTGGAATCTTTCTTTCTATCGACACACAAAAATAGATTTTCTTTATAATTACAATTCTTTGTCAATTTTCTCTAAATCTAGCGTCATATTCTTAGGTAATTAAACTTTAAAATGTGATTTCTCCCTTTACTCTTTTTCATCGATTCCTAAACCCATTTTTCAAAATGTCAAATTTAAATAACCCAATCCATTCAATTAACCAATTTCATTACGAACTTCAATTAAACAAATAATTCTCAATTTCATTACGAACTTCAATTAAACAAATAATTCAAAGAAAAAAATAGAGAGATAAATTGGATATTAAGAAGCAAACGACTAAGAGAGGGAGAGAGAGAGAGAGGCGGTGGCGGACGATGACAGACAGAGGCTGCAATCAGGGACCCAAAACTAGCTGGCTAGACAGTTGGAGGAGATCTACATAAACACCGACTCAGAGAGAGAGAGAAAGAGAGAGAGCCCGTCAAACGACTGAGGGAAAGAGAAGGTGGTATTGGACGATGCCGGCTACGCCATCTGCAGGCAGAGGCATCGCCGATGGCGCTGAGTGAGAGTGTTTGTGAAAGTAGAGTGTTTCTGATAGAAGAGGTGAGAGAATCAGAGCGTGAGCACTGTTTGATTAACAAGGAGGAGAGGTGAGAGAACAAGAGCACAAGCACCGTTTAATTAACAACCCGAGCTTTTTACCTGTTCTTTAATTTTTATAAAACTGACCTATTACTACGGTTCTAAGGAAGAACAGTAGCAACAAGCCTTTGGCTTGACCTATTAGTTCTGTTCTTTCTTAGAACCATAGTAAAGATTTACAAAATATTACAAAAATATAATTGTCTTATTTTTTAGTATGATTTTTTTCATAATTGTTGTAAAAAGTTCGTAGTAAAAAATCATTACTGTAGTAGTGATAATATAAAAAACACACATATAGTAACTTTCACATTATAAATTATACCAAAATTTTTAATAATATTGTTCATCAGAATTTTTTTTTGTGTTTTATTTTTTTGATTTAGGAAGGCAAAAACAACAATATTTGAGATGCCCAAAACAGAAATCAAAATAATATTTCAAGAATCTTTTACTAATGGAGATTAATACAATTTAAGAAAAACAAAATATGTGAGACTAACATACACTAATGAACAAGTTTGCTTTGTTTTACTGTAATATACTTATATAGATATAGATGAGAGGAAAAGTCCAACCCCATTTGTTGGTGGTGGTGGGGGGGCTATGGACTCCAGTTGGAAGATCAGATGGAACAAATTCAATTAATAGCCTCATTTGTGAAGTTAAGCTTCCAATAGTGGTTCATCCAAATTAACATTACAGCATGAATTGTCTATGGTACATATGCTGGCTGTGATATTTCTTGCCTCGGTCTCTGTTTTCTCTTTCACCTCTTCTGCTTTGCCCCATAAAACCCCATACAAGCCAATGATTACCGCTACGGCACCAAATAAACTGAAGCAAGACAAAAGAAAGAAGGGGAAAAACATTAGTTATAACTTTGTCCAAAAAAATGTAGGTCTTATATAAGATCACTTTCATTAAGTCATGTTATATAACGTATCTATTCAGCATAACTTTTTAATATCTATAAGATATTTAATTAATACTCTTATTAATCAATCACCGCAAATAAAATTCACTCTAAAAATAGTGATTAGTCATTTTAAAATCTCCAAAATGTTAATTTCTTATCATGTTTGGCAAAATTAGTATTTTGAGTATCGGATAACCGTTTAAATTATGGATAGCTGTTTAAATAGTGAATGACTATTATGTAATATTTTAAGTGTGTCTTAAAAAGGATTGAAATAAATACTTATATCACCTAACGTGCACTTTTTTTTTTTTTTATGTAAATCTATCTTTAAGCACTTCACAGTTGAGTGCGCTTGTTGTGGAGTAGTCTCGAAGATGGGTAACCTCCCTTCTCTAGAAGCGTGTGAGTAAGGATGAAATATGTTGGAAAGACATGCGATGATTTGTGGGGCTAGATGTCGATCTTTGAAGTTATTTCGAGTGATATCTATGACCCGAAAGAGGCCAAGGCGTTGTAGATGGTAGCAAAGTTGATCCGTGACTGCAAGTTGTTCCAGTAGATAAAAGAGTCTTGGGCAGCCACCTAGCTAGCAGAGATTCTTGATTGGACCTTAGATCGTGTGGACACGTAAGTCGGTCGATCTATGAGGCAAAACGAGGATGTTTTGGTCTTAAGTGTGGGTGATTGTAATACCATAACCGTGGCTTAAAAATGATTGAAATGACTATTTATACCACCAAAGGTACACCTTTTTTTTTTTAAGTCCATCCATAAGAACTTTACAGGTAAGTGGACCTGCTATGAAGTAGTCCGAGGATGAATGACCTCCCGACAATAAAATAAGTTGGAAAGACATGTGGTGCTTTGTGGGATTAATCGTCGATACTTGAAACTATTTGAGTAATGTCGCAGCCCTGGATAGGCCAGGGCATTATAGATGGTATCAAAACCGACCCGCGACCTCGAGCTGCACCTATATGAACGAAAGAGCACTCGGACAGTCATCTAGTGAGGCAAAGATTCTAAATAGGATCGTAGGCCGAGTGGATGAATAACTCGATCAATCTTCGAGGCGTAACGAGGACGTTTTGTTCTTCAAGTGGGGGTGAATGTAGTATTTAGAGAATGGTTTAAATAATTTGATGCAATTACCTATATCCAGTGGCGGAAAAAGGGGGACTAGGGGGTCGTGGTCCCCCAATGATTTTGAAAATTTTATTTTATTTTTTTACTAAAATTTATCCTTAAAAAATTAAAGTAGGAAAAAAATAGTTTTTCAAGAAAATTATTTTCATATTTCTCAACTCCTTAAATAAAATGAATTTTTATAACTAACCATTGTTTGGCATAAGGTAAAATTATATAACTACTGTGTAAAATATATTATTTTTCATATAATATCTTGAGGATAACTTATAATAGTTTAATAAATTATAAAGGAGAACGTTAGTATGACAAATTGGCAATGTAACCTATTAATCTGTCTCATGTCTCTCTCTCTCTCTCTCTCCATCTCATCCTTCCTTCCTCAGTCCAATCTATTAATCAGTTATCTTGTAAACTAATACTACTTTTTTCTCTACCCTTTAATATAAAGTAGTATAATTTCATTCCCAATTAGAAACTTTCAAATGACAATAATTTTTTGGCTTTCTAAAACTCCTAATCCAAACAAAGGGTATGTTTAGCATTATTATTATATTTCTTTTAGTGAGTTTATTATTATAAGTGATTATTGGTCAAGGGATGACTTCAATATCATTAGTTATATGGTATGATTTTTTATCTATTTATTACATAAATTTTTTTCTAATATTCTTGTAATTAATGTTTGATATATGATAATAATTTATTTTATAACTTATATAAATAGTAATGGCGGAGTTAGAAATTTTATTCAACGGTGTCCCTTTTTAGTATCCTTGATTTTATATGTATTAATTATTTTTTTGAGGGTGTCCCCTTTAACATGTTTGTGAATTTTTGAGGATTTTTACTTATACACTCTAACAATTTTTTCTCCACCCCCGATAAATAGTATTCTTTACCTTACTACCCGACCCCCTTAAGAAAATTTTCTAGTTCCACCTCTGCCTATATCACCAAAAGTGCACTTTGTTTTCAAAAACTCACTCTTAAGAACTCCACAATTAGGCGTTCTAGTTTGAAAATTTTGGGATGGGTGACCTCCTGGAAAGTTTTCCTACGAAACGTGTGAGTAAGTATAAAACACGCTGGAAAGGCTCGTGGTGATTTGTGAGGTTAGTCGTTAATTCTTAAATCAGCTCCTAGTAATGTCTGCGACTTGGGAAGGGGCTGATCGTTGTATGTTTAATTTTAGTTGTTAGCATATACTTGTTTGAAGAAAAAGTGTTCGGTTAAATTAGTTGTTAGATTAATAATAGAATGTTAAATGACAAAACAAAGACATAACTATTGTTATTGTTATTCCTCAATTTCACAATATTTGTCATTTTTGGGCTTTGAGAATACCAAAAAGTACAAAATTTGTGTGAAATTTTATGTTAAAAAATCGAGTTACCCCAGGTTTTATAGGAAATGAAGTAGATGCAAAAAGGAGAGAGAAAAGTAATTAATAAGGACAAAATTGATAAATTAGTCATTTATGTTTTGTTGGAATTATAAAGTGATACATATTGCAAATAAAAGAAGTTAGTTAAAGTGATATTTTAATGAATTTAAAAGAAATTATACTAAGAAGTAATCTATACGGAGCTTGTGAGGCGTCTAGTTTTCTTGGGGGTCCTAGATGCATAACTTAAGTTATCGCCTTGCCACTTTATGTCGAAATAGTTGACAATATACAAAATATAACTGGCTTGATAGAACTAATTGATTTATGTATTATATTATAACTCGAGAGAAATAATAAATATTGTATAAAAGTATCAAATAACTTTTAAGACGGAAGTTACTTTATAGATACTCTATTCATGTCTGTCCGAAGCGTGATACTGAAATAGGAATGGAAAACAAGAGATACTTTTTGTTGAAATGTAGACAAATGTAAATTACATGCGAAAGAAGAAAACTTAAATTTAGAGAACAATCAACACAAAGTTTTCTCCAAATATTGCGTTTTATATCTTCATTATTAAAGTTATCACTATATAAAAACTGCAAAAAATATAACAGTGCCATGTTGATGGAAGATTTTCCTATTTGTACAAAAAATATATATATATATACTCCCTCCATTCATTTTGTTTGCATATTATTCCTTTTTGTAGTGCCGCATACTACTCCTTCTGTTTCAATTATTTGTCTTCTAACTAACTTTTATTATTTAACAATATCACTTTATAATCCGAATGACATAATAATGACTTGTTTATCAATTTTGTTTTTATTAACTGTTTTCTTCTTCCGATTTTTCTTATTTTCAGTAAAAATCGTGGAGACATTTCGATATTTTGATCACTAATTTGTTTTGAAGTTAACTCAATCTTGCTAATCCTTAATACTCTAAAACTTAAAAGGGAAAGAGTATTTACTTATTTTCTGTACGTAGATACTCTAATATGAAGTAGGAAAAACTTACGTGCCAATGTAGACTTCTTCATGGAGAAATAAGACGGCCAAAAAGTTGTGAGAAGAGGATATAGAGGATTGAACATTGCACAGAAAAGTGGGCCTTTGCGGGAAATACACCATGATTGAATGAAGTATTGGACTCCGCCACCAAAAATTCCCTGCCAATTTAAACATGGAAATTGAACCATCCTTGATCGACATTTATGGGCAGAAGTCATTAGAGATTTTCTCAAAGCCCCCTGGAACCTAAGCCTTTCCTAAGGGCTAAGAGGAGATTTACTAAATTTTGGTGATGAAGGAATTAACCAACTTTTAGTTAATTATATATGTTTATGTAATTAGTTACGTATCTAGGAATCAGTTTATCGGCTTATTATATATATATATATATATATATATATATATATATATATATATATATATATATATATATATATATGGGTTTTGAATTTGGATTTAGAAGATACATTAAATGTTATTTTAAAAAAGAGAAGTTAAATTAGTTATTTACTTTTCTTTTTATATTTACAGGGTTTTAATGGCTGGTTTTTGCATATAAATAGATATTTTTCTTTTTTTTTAATTTGATAATATTAAGGTAAAATTTATTGATGAACAAGCAAATAACTAATTTAGTAAAAGACTATTAAAGTATCTTATTATTTCTATTTAGTATGCCGCTTAATTTTATTCTTTACTATTAATAATTAAAAAATCTCCTTCTAAAAAAAATAATTGTATTTATTATGTAAAATTTATTTTGATTATTAATTTAAAATATTACTTTGTAAATCTAATACTTAGAGGCCAAGAAGTTCAACCCTATATTAGTACACCCTTTTTAATATTGTCATCATCATCATTATCATCATCATAAATCATGCATTAGTATCAATATATCAAGTAAAGAAAGCATCACTGCTACAATTCCATTAATGTTGGCTAACTAATCATGATGATCATTTTTCTTTCTTTGTGATCATATTTATACATACCTTTTAAAAATATTTATTTATTTATTATTTATTTACATACTCTTATAAATTATAAATCCATTTTAAAAATAAATTTATGTCATAAATTTGAACAAAAAGGAAGATAAGTCAAAATATAAGACTTGAAAAAAATATAAATAAGTTTTTTAAAATAAGCCAATGTAAATATTACGGTATTCACATGTGTCCCCTAAGCTTTTAAAGTGTTGATGATAATAATAATTTGTAATTTAAAACAACATTCAATAGTTTGTACCGCTACAAAAATTTATCAAAATAGCGATGAAAATAGTTTGACGGGGTAATCCACTGAGAACAGATGATATGTTTTTTGTTAGATGTCAAAAAGTCCAACGGATTGATTTATATTTAACTAAGGAGTATTATATATTGTACATGAAGCCTATTCATTGTATATCTTCAAAAATTAATACATGCACTATGAATCTAGAAAAAAATACATAACACAATATATAATTTTTTATTTTCAAAGATGAATATTAGATTTTGAGATTGCCTTACAGGTTACTATTAAATGTTACATTCATTAGTTGATTTTTTTCCTCTCTTTTTTAAATGGATTGTTTATGGATTATTATTAATAAATATAAATGTTAAAAAATTAATAAGTTTGTACTACTAGAAATAAATAATCATTATTTAACCAATATAAAATAAATTAAAATTATAATTTAGTATAAAATAGTAATATAACAGTGTTGTTATATAATTATAATATAATATAATAGTTTAAAATTTTACAGTATTAGTAAAAAATTCTTTTTAACTAGAATATTATTTTTAAAATATAATTATATCTTACTAAAAATAATTTTTAAATTAAAAAAATTAAGCTCACTCATTTTACATGTAACTCAAAATTAAATTATATTACTTTTTGATGGTCAAGATGTATAATAACTAATATTAAACTATATGAATTTTTGTGATCAAACCAATAGAATTTTTTTAAAAAAGATTAGAAAAAAGAAATAATATAATATACATCATATAATTTTAAGACAAGTATTATAAACATAGCTCGTGCGTTAGCACGGATTAAAAACTAGTATAAGGATAAAATTGTATATATTTAAGTCTCTTCATATTTATTAAAAATGAGAGTCACACTGAAAGAGATGCAAATTATGAAAACATTAATTATTACTCCCTCATTTCAAAATACATGTCACTTTAACTCATTTTTTTCGTTTCACAATACTTGTCACTTTACAATTTCAATGACGCATTAATGACTAGTTTACCAATTTTTTCCTTATTAATTGTTTTATTTATCTCCTTTTCTCATTGATTTTTTTCATTTCTAACAAAATTTTGGGACAATTTGATCTTTTAATATAAATTTTTTATGAATTTAGTGTTGCGTTGATATTCCCTACTAACCTTAAAACGACATATATTTTAAAACAGATGTAGTATTAGGTATCTGTGAATATTAATATCAATAAGTACTCTGCTCATGCTACTTGAGTTGTCAATGTGGATTAGGAACATCATACATACCGAAAATAGGCAAGCATTGAGTTCAAAACTTGAATGTAAAACCCAAGTTTGGGGATCTCGCTCTATGGACAAAGCAATCATCCCATTTTGCAGCATCGACAGAAAACATATCCAGGCCGCAAGCAACGAATGATCAGAGTAACGTTTTGTGACTGGCACCTAAAGGACAAAACATGTTCGAAAGGGAGAGAAATCAATACAAAAAATCAATAACAGTTAAATGAAACTTTTCTAATTATAATCTTACGATGAGATTACTCAAAGATGTATACCTGTAGAATAAGAAACAAGGAGAAACAGCAAAGGCTTGCCAAGAGAAGTAGACAACCCAGCAACCAGTTTTGGGGCTCTTGAGAAAGTAGCAGAAGTAGAGAATTGGCTTCTAGGATCTGGGAATTGAGCAGCTTGTGGCCTTTCAGCAAAGTTATTGAAATCGCTCCACCAATGCATATGATTGTTCCTACTATCTTCGCTATGCTACTCAACTTCTTCACCATTATTTCCTCTAACCTAGTATTAAATATACATGTTATTCAAATAATTTATATGGTTTAAATGCACATAAAATGGACCTATTTACTTCAATTGCTATCCAGACTTTATAGTTGACCTCACCTGTCCTTTGACAATTGAGGCCTTGAAATTAGATGTCTTAATTCTAAGGAAATGAATTTTATAATTGCAAAAATTTGGCTATTATGTATCGTGTTTATTTTAGACTCATGTCTAAATATTTGAATACAAGATTTTTAAGTCCTTTGCCTTTAAAATCTCAAGAAATAGTCTTACTAACTATTTCAGATGACAAACCTACATTTTCTACTCCAAAACTACTAAAATGGGATGTGATCACCATTCCAGACCAAATAGAACTTGAAGAAGTTCAAACCCCTTTACAATTAGAAAATAATGATGTTAGTTATTTTATTGAAGAACCTGATGGCAGAGTACTCATCCGATTCTGTTCTATGAGAAAATCCATCTCTAGACCAATCTCTTCTTCTAGTCGAAAATCATTTTCCGACTATCAGGTTAGTACTTCTAAACCTTTTAATACTTCACAAAGATATAGATTTAAAAATCCAATTCTTGAACCTATTCTAGACAACTTCTCTCCTACTTTTTAGGAATAGGAGGAGGAATTAATGTCCTAACAAACCTCAAACTTACAATTAATTGGCCACGTCTTAAAGAAGATTACTACTCTCGAGTAATTCCTTTAAAAGACAATGGTTTGAACAAATCGGTCCATCTCTTAAATTTAAAAATCAAAGATGAACGGATTTCTAATATGAAAAGACTATTAGTAGATATTCTATTTTTTGTTTGGCTTCCTACCTTTACGTCCAAACAAGGTATTACGAGATATCTATACAGTTCCAAGTGTAAATTTCCAAAAACCCTTCAAAAAAACTTGGCATCTTCAAGATGGTTCTAGCATTGTTGCTAGTAACCCTCCTGCTTCTCAGCTAGTTAAGCTTGTTTTGCACGGTGAACAACTTATTGCTTCACCTTACAAAAAAAGGTCGGGGAGGAAATGATACAGATCACTCGTTGATGATCTTAACAAAGTTCACCAACAGGCCAATTATATAAATATTGTTCTTCATACCATAGCTGACCAATTAACTCATGTTTCTACAAAAATAGATTCAAAATTAACTAGTAAAGCAACTAGTAATACAATGGATCCTCCAAATACTATTTCTAAACCTTTCTTTAAAGTTAATAATATAGCAAAAGAATTAGAAAAAACTTTTTAGAAGATGCCTCTAAGGTTAACACCAATTTATTAGCTAATATAACATAACAACTCAAAACATGCCTTGAAGAAGAACCTAATTCTTCGTCTTCGTCTACTGAAGAAGAGGATGATAACCTTATAATGGCTACAACACTTTAAAATCAATTTAATGATCAAGAACCATTAACTCTTAACAAAATTAAATCCTTGAAAAATGCCACTACTTGTAATTACTATCCTAGGCGTACTCCTCCATATATACAATATGAAGAAAGGAGTTAATTTAATGCCGCCCAATATGATGGCACCTTCCTTTATGAATGGAGTATTGACGAAAAATCAGAACACGAGATTATGTCAACCCTCCAAGAAATGAGTATGGCTGCAGCCGCCTATAAAGTAAAAGGTATTCCAATGAAGAGTGCTACTACAACAATAACTACATGTTTTACTAGACAGTTAAAATCTTGGTGGGACAATTCTTTTTACTTATGAATAAAAACTAAAAATTTTAAAACATTAAGAAACAATTACCAAAAATGGAATGGATGTTGAAGAAGAAAATGGCCATGAACTTCTTATTCACACCATTTGTCTCCATTTTAAAGGTAATCCTAATGATGAACAATTAATCCACTATAAGATCAATCCTAATTAATCTAAGGTGTCCTACCTTTAGATTACGGATGGTATAAGGATGTCTTTATTACAAATGTTTTTAAAAGAAAAGACGGAAATTAAAGCTTTTGGAAAGAACGCTTTATAGCAAGACTTCCAAAATTAGTTAGTGAAAGAATTCTTAATAAGTTAAGAACTCTTTATGTTTACGATGACATCCATTTCAAAGATTTAACGTTTGGTCAAATTTTTAGTATCACAAAAAATAAGGGAATAATTATTTGTAATGAATTAAAACTTCAGGCCAAATATAGATCGAAAGAGCTTAATCCAGAAAGGAACTGGGATCTTTACGTGAAGCATTTCGAATAACAAAAATATAAGCTCCTTTTGCCCGGGCTAGAAAAGTTAGAAAAATCTCTACCAACAAATTCAGGAAGCCCTCTTTCTCTAAAACAAAGAAAACCCCTCCCCCACCTCAAAAGAAGAACAAAAATTCTAAAGGAAAACCAGTATGAAAAACCTAGGCATAAGACTTTCCAATGTACCATAGAGAAAAATATTAATAAACTATTTGCTGATCATGATGAATCAAACTTGCAAAAGAAACTTCTTGTTATTCTTATCAACAACTAATCTAATTCATAAAATCAAGAAGATTATTATCTTTCCTTTGAAGAAGATGATTCTGAATATGAAACATCTCCTATTCAACAAATTAACATTATAACGAGATAAATCACAAAAAGAATTTCTTCTTGACCTCATTGGAAAAATTACGAGATGAATAAATAAAAAGCGATTATCTTGAAAAACTTAAAGACCAGTTTTGTATGGTAATGGCAAAAACCGAGCTAAGGTTTCAAATGTATTATGAAGTGAGAGAAAGACTTTTGTAGGATGGTCAATTAGCTGATAATCTTCAACTCTTTGTATGTCATTGCCTTTGTCTTTTGATTTGCTCATAATGTCTCCTGCAAAATATGTGTTTTGTCACTCTTTCCTTTCAAGAATTCTCTTGTAAGAAAATCAGGTAAAGAATTTGTTTCTCCTTTAATAAATTCAATGTCAAAATCAAATGCACACATGATGACTTGCCATCTTGCAAAGATTTGTTTGGAAACTAAATTTTGAACATCTTTTTGTAAAATTTCTTTTGTTGATTTACAATCAATTCGTAGTAATTTTTTAGCACAATAGGTCATCTTGAAATTTTGAAATGCATAAGATAATTGACTAAAACTTATTTTTTAATGGAAGAATAATTTTGTTGTGGGCCGATCTAAACCCGAATGAAAATGGACTAATAGTTCTTCCGAGTTTGAAGGTTTTTGTTTGAGAATTCCCCCATAACCTATATCCGATGCATTTGTTTCAACTATCATGAATGTAGATGGATGAGGAACGCGAAGACATGGGAGCGATCCTACCTTTTGTTTAATTTCTCTAACAATAATAGTATGTTGTTCTCGTCCATGGAGTAGGTTTCTTTCCGAGCCTTTTAAATAAAGGTTTACACAAATGTTTCAAGTTTGGAAAGAAATCCGAGATGTAATTTAAACATCCTAGAAATATCTCGTAGTTATTTCTTGGAACTTTATTGAAATTTTTGATTCATCAAAATCTTTAATGTAAGGGAGAGAAATAATAGGTTTCTTTCTTTCTTAAAATGCATTAGAAAGATCAACACAAATGTGGGTTTCGAGACTGTCTTCTAATTCAAGAATCTTCTTTTGGATTGAAGGATTTTGTAATTGTTCGGATATTCTTAAATAAGATATGATCTTGTAAAAATGAGATCTGATTTTTCTTATTTTGTAAGGAATTAATTTGTTTAAAATTTTTTGATGTTTGAAGAAGGAAGAAATCCTTCTATCCGGCTGATGATAAAAATTTAAAAGAGACTGATTTTTCCAATAATTTAGTATGAATACCAGTTTCATCAACATAAAAATGATAAATTTGTGTTAGAAAGGGAGTCTCTAAAATAACATCATTAGTAATATTGTCAACATTAAAAAGACGTTTTTAAAGCAATAATCATTATTTTTAGTGTATCCTTTGTTAAGCTTGTAATAAGTACTAGTTGATTCACCATTAGCACTACAAAGGTATTCACGTGTTTTTTCACAATATTTTATAGAAATAATTCCTCCTCTATTACAGCTTTGATCCGCTCCTGAATCAATAAAAGCAATCGTATCAATAGAGAAGTCATTAAGGACTAGATTCACAATTGTATACCATTTTTTAAATGTAACTTGAGAGATTGTTTGAATAAATTGGCTGTCTGAAGTTTCTTCATCAAAAATGTCTTTGTCAATGATGTTTGAGCTACTAGGAATGTGTGATTCTAAAATAGAAAAAGTTTCAAATTCTAAATCTTTTGTTTTAAGATTAAGAATATTTTATTTTAGGTCACGAACCTCTTGTTTTAATTGATTGACCTATGTTTGGAGTTCTTTTGTTGAGGTAGATTGAAAAGGAATAGGAGTAGCAAATTTTTGATGTAGTTTAGAAACACTAGGGGTTTCTAAATCAAACTTTAAAGGTTTGTTACCACACCCTCACATAATATCTACCATATTCGTCGGATCGAACATTTGTTCCTAACCTCTTATGAAACAACACCTATTGATTCACAAATTAAACCGGTTGTCCAAAGATTCTTTGGCAACTCACATTACCTTACATATTATCCTCCACAAACCAGACAATTCTATGAACTTATTCTTGTCGATACCTACTCTATAGACATTACACATAATCGGGGATAACACCAATCCCAATTTAATTCATTTTTCAAAACGCGTTATTCGCAAAGTGCTTGGTTCTCAAGAATGGAAAGATCCATTTTCTAAGAGGAATTTCTTTGTTACCTTTACACTACATACTTACAATTATAGTGACTATCAAACCGTGTGCTATCGAGTGTTTCTTTACAATCCTAGATCCCACTCATGTTTCTTTAATTTCCATGACAATTGCTCTACAAACTTCCCCATTTGGTTTTACCATTGGTGGACTATGATTGGAGGAACTCATGTTTTTCTCCCTATAGAAGCCAAAGAAGGATTCAGTTTATGGATTAAGTCTTCTTCGGCCAAATCTTACCAAAAGAAGTACAATTCTTTCGAAATTTTAATGTTACATGGATATTTATTTGGAAATACAGGTCCTTTCCCACTATCCATGGTTAGAGTTTACAAATCTCGCTGGTGGCCTGAACACAAAACCATCCTCTGCAATACGGAAAATGTGCAGCATTTTTTGCGAAAGGTGTCAAGAAATTGACCCTATATAATTTACACACATTTCAACTTCCTAAGAAACCTCTTCCTAGAAATTCATATGTTGCCCCAACAACCCCCAAAAATATAAAAAGCATCCTCTAGTACCAAGGGATTTAAGAGGTCTCAAGTTTTATCACAAATACAAAAGGACATTTTGGTCTGCTCTTAAAGATGAGCCAAAACTTTGAAAACAATATCTACAACGACTCATGATCGAATCCGATGAGAAAGTCGAGTCTACAAAATCATCTATACAAGACCCATTTGGTGGTCCCTGTCCTCGTGACCCATTTGACATTTAAAAAAAAAGAGTATGACCTTAAAAGATGAAAGGTTCATTTTACTGAAAGAGCCCACAGGTAACCC
Source organism: Talinum fruticosum (assembly GCA_021018815.1). Classification (NCBI taxonomy): domain Eukaryota; kingdom Viridiplantae; phylum Streptophyta; class Magnoliopsida; order Caryophyllales; family Talinaceae; genus Talinum; species Talinum fruticosum. Next base: position 65,187 of record JAITYX010000174.1, on the reverse strand, counting down.
CTATCAAAATTAAGGGCCATTTTTACTATTTTTACTTTTCTACAGTATCCGTACATTCTTACTACAAAAAGCAAACATTAAACATCTTCAACAGTTTGCTACGGAAGACGGACATCAAGTATCTTCAACAGTTTGCTACAAAAGACAGTCATAAAGCATCTTCAACAATTAGCATATGACATAAAGACGTTGATAAAAAGCAAAGTTCAATTATTTTACAAATAGACAAACAAGATAACATCATTGTAGACATTGAAATGACCAAAAGTAATAGTATTATTGCACAAGAAACTTCTCCATTTGCCTATATAAGAGATGAATTACTACATTTGAGAGGCATCGCAACAATGAGAAAGAAAAGAGAGATTTCAGCTTGTATTCTCAAAATATACTCATGTTTACTTTTCAATTTAAGACTTTCATTTCAATTTTGATCACCTTACATTTGGAAAACTTATGTAAGTGTCTATCTTTTATCAATACATTTGAAGTAATATAATTTATGTTTTGACGATCCTCGCTTTCCCGGTATCGAGTCATAAAGAGTTCTTAGCTTATTAAGAGTTCTTAGCTTATTAATACAAGTTGCGGTCAAACCCCTAGTTAGAAGAGGTATTGATGCACCCATTTGACATTAAGAACTTGTATTAATAAGAAAAGAGATATTTTGGTCAAATGTTTTGAGAATACAAGCTGAAATCTCTCTTTTCTTTCTCTTTGCTACGATGCCTTTCAAATGTAATAATTCATCCCTTATATAGGCAAAGGGAGAAACTTTTTATGCAATAATACTATTGCTTTTGGTCATTTCAATGTCCGCAAAGATGCTATCTTATTTGTCTATTTGTAAAATAATTGAACTTTGATTTTTATCAACGTCTTTATGCCATATGCTAACTATTGAATATGCTTGATGTTAATCTTCTGTAGCAAACTATTGAAGATGCTTGATGTCTGTCTTCTATAGCAAACTGTTGAAGATGCTTGATGTTTGCTTTTTGTAGCAATAATGTGCGGATACTCGTAGAAACGTAAAAAATACTAAAATGGCCCTTAGTTTTGCTAAAAGTTACATGTGGGCTCCTTTATAAAATGACCATTTCATCTTTTAAGGTCACACTCTTTTTTTTTTTCAAATGTCAAATGGGTCTTGAGAGCAGCGACCACCAAATGGATCTTGTGTAAATGATTATGTAGACTCGACTTTTTCATCAAATTCAGTCATGAGTCATTGTAGATATTGTTTTTGGAGTTCCGGCTTATCCTTAAGAGCAGCCAGAATATCCTTTTGTTTTTGTGATAGACCTTGAGACCTTTGAGATCCCTTGGTACTAGAGGATGTTTCTTGTTTTTTGGTGGTTACTGGGGCAACCGATGAATTTTCAGGAATAGTTTTCTTGGGAAGTTGAAATGTGTGTAAATTATGTAGGGTAAATTTCTTGACACCTTTCTCCAAAAAAATGCCTGCACGTTTTCCGCATTGCAAAGGATGGTTTATATTCGAGCCACCAGCGATATTTGTAAACTCTAACCATGAATAGTGGGAAAGGAATAGGATAAAAGGATTGGAATTTGTATTCCCAAATAAATATGCATGCAACATTAAAATTTCAAAAGAATTGTAGTTCTTTTTGGTAAGGTTTGGCCGAAGAAGACTTAATCCACAAATTAAATACTTCTTTGACTTCTATAGGGAGAAAAACATGAGTTCCTCCAATCATAGTCCACCAATGGTAAAACCAAACGGGAAGTTTATAGAGCAATATTTATGGAAATTAAAGAACCATGAGTGGGATCCAGGGTTGTAAAGAAAAACTCGATACTACGGGGTTTGATAGTCATTATAATTGTAAGTCTATGGTATAAAGGTAACAGAGAACTTCCTCTCGGAAAATAGATCTTTCCATTCTTGAGAACCAAACACTTTGTGAATAACGCATTTTGAAAAATGAATGAAATTGGGATTGATTTTATCCTGGTTATGTGTACAGTCTTTAGTTCGGGTATCAACAAGAATAAGTTCATAGAATTGTCTGGTTTTTGAAGAATAATCTGTAAGGTAATGTCGGTTGCCAAAGAATCTTTGGAGAACAAGTTTAATTTGTGAATCAATAAGTGTTGTTTCATAAGAGGTTAGGAACAAATGTTCAGTATGATGAATATGGTATATATTATGTAAGGATGTGGTAACAATAGTTTTGTATGTTAATGGCGGAAACTAGGCTAAGGTTTCAAATGTATTATGAAGTGGGAGAAGGACTTTCGTAGGATGATCAACGAGCGGATAATCTTCAACTCTTTGTATGCCTTTGCCTTTGTTTTATGACTTGCTCATAATGTCTCTTGCAAAATATGTGTTTTGTCACTCTTTCCTTGCAAGAATTCTCTTATAAGAAAATCAGGTAAAGAATTTTTTTTCCTTTTAATTAATTCAATGTCAAAATCAAATACGAGATAGGATGGCTTGCAATGATTTGTTTGGAAATTAAATTTTGAACATCTTTTGTAAAATTTCTTCTGCTGATTTACAATCAATTCGTAGTAAATTTTTTTTGCAAAATAGGTCATCTTGAAATTTTGAAATACATAAGACAAGTGACAAAATTTCTTTTTTAATGGTAGAATAATCTTGTTATATGCTCGATCTAGAGACCCGAATGAAAATGGACTCATACTTATGAGTTTGAAAGTTTTTGTTTGAGAATTCCCCCATAACCTATAACTAATGCATCCGTTTCAACTATAATGATTGTAGATGGATGAGGAATGCAAAGACAAGGGAGCGATCTTACCTTTTGTTTAATTTCTTTAACAATAGTAGTATGTTATTCTGTCTATGAAGCGGGTTTCTTTCCGAGCCTTTTAAATAAAGGTTTAACCAAATTTCTCAAGTTTGGAAAGAAATTTGAGATGTAATTTAAATATCCTAGAAATCTTTGTACTTGTTTCTTGTCTTTAAGCTCATCTAGAAATTTCTTAGCGAAGGCTAAAGATCTTTGTGTAGGTTTTATTGTACTTTGAAATACGTCAAGTCCAAGAAAATGAATTTTTCTTGAAACCATTTCTTTCAGCAACATGTAAGAAAATTTGTAAATGTTTGAAGTGCTTGATCAATGGTTTTAGAAAAACTAAAACTTCATCAATGTAAACTATTATAAATGTAGTATAAAGATTGAAAATATCATTCATTATATTTTGAAATTTTGATGGGGCATTTTTTAATCGAATGGCATAACATTCCATTCATAATGCTGAAAAGGAACTGCAAATGCTATTTTGTATTGTCAATATCTATAATTTGAATTTGCCAAAATCCCGACTTTATATCGAATTTTAAAAATACTTTTGCATCATATAATATATTTAAAAGGTCTCTTTTGTTTGGAATAGGATATCCAATCCATTATAGGACTTTTATTTAAAGGTTTATAGTTAATAACGAGTTTAGGAACTCTCATTCTTTTTCTACTTGCATTATTAACATAAAAAGCTGCAAACTCCAAGGAGACTTGGAAGGGCATATAAACTTTTTGTCTAGAAGATTTTGAATTTCCTTTTGCAGTGTTCCAAAAGTTCTAAATTCATTTGGGTAAATGGTGTTTTAGTTGGAATCTTTTATTCATCAAAATCTTTAATGTAAGGGAGAGAAATAAGATATTTCTTTCTTGCCCATAATGCATTAGGAAGATTAGCACAAATGCGGGTTTTGAGACTATCTTCTAATTCAAGAATGTTCTTTTGCATTGAAGTATTTTGTAATTATTTAGATATTTTTAAATAAGAAATATGATCTTGTAAAAATGAGATATGATTTTTCTAATTTTGTAAGGAATAAATTTGTTAAAAAATTGTTGATGTTTGAAGAAGGAAGACATCCTTCTGTTTGGCTGATGATGAAAATTTAAAAGAGATTGATTTTTCTAAGAATTATTCCTTCATTTTTTATGATACTAAAAATTTGACAAAAGGTTAAATATTTGAAGGGGGTGTCATAAGAGACATAAAGAGTTCTTAGCTTATTAAGAATTCTTTCACCAAATAATTTTGGAAGTCTTGCTATAAAGCATTATTTCCAAAAACTTTGATTTTCGTCTTCTCTTTTAAAAATTTGTAATAAAGACATCCTTATACCATTTGTAATCACTAAGGGTAGGACACATTAGATTAATAAGCATTAATCTTGTAGTGGATTGTTCATCATTAGGATTACCTATAAAATAGAGGTTCGAATAAGAAGTTCATGGCCATCTTCTTCTTCAACATCCATTCCATTTTTGTAACTATTTCTTTATGTTATAAAATTGTTAGTTTTTTTCATAAGTAAAAAATTGTCCTACCATGATTTTAATTGTCCAATAAAACCTATAGTTATTATCATATCAGCACTCTTCATTGTAATATTTTTTACTTTATAGGCAGCTGCAGTCATACTTATTTCTTGAAGGATTGACAGAACTTCGTGTTTTGGTTTCCCGTCAACATTCCATTCATAATGGCAGGTATCATCATATTGGGCGATATTAAATTGACTCCTTTCTTCATATTGTATATATAGAGGAATAGTTCTAGGATAGTAATTACGAGTAGTGGCATTTCTCAAGGATTTAATTTTGTTAAGAGTTAATGGTTCTTGATCATTAAATTGATTTTGAAGTGTTGTAACCATTTTAGAGTCATCATCCTCTTCTTCCGTAGGCAAAGATGAACAAGAATTGGGTTCTTCTTCAAGGCATGTTTTGTCTAAAAAAGAGACTTGTTTATTCTCAAGAGATGTATCAAGACTTTTGAGTTGTTCTATTATGTTAGCTAATAAATTAGTGTTAGCCTTAGAGGCACCTTCTAAAAAGTTTTTTCTAATTGTCTTGGTATATTATTAATTTTAAAGAAAGATTTAGAAATAGTATTTGGAGGATCTATTGTATTAATGGGCACTTTACTAGTTAATTTTGAATCTATTTTTGTAGAAACATGAGTTAATTGGTCAGGTATGGTATGAAGAATAGTATTTGTATAATTGGCCTGTAGGTGAACTTATCCAACGTCATCAATAGTGACTGTATCATTTCCTCCCCAGCCTGTTGGATGTGGTGGTGGTGGTGGTGGTGGTGGTCGTGGTCGTGGTAGTAGTAGTAGTAATAGTAGTAGTAGTTGTAGTAAAATAAAAGTTGGTAACATATAGCGTAATTTCTCCAAAATTTTGGTCAAATATATCATTTTCACAAAACAACTTTTCCTAAAATGGTAATGGGAATATCTGTTTGATAAAGAATTATTTGGAGCCAAACAACTCTTTGAAACAGGTTGTCTAACAAACACTAATTAGTTGTTTTGTCCAAGTCAAAACAAGTAAAATCCCGTATAGCTCTTTTTTCCTAAAAAGCTGCAACCAAATAGGGTCATTATCTAAATTTGGATTGTATTCATATAGTTTAATTACGATTATACCTGGCAATCGGGTCATTCGGTTCGGGTTAGTTCGGTTCGGGTTAACTTTGGGTTGATCTTGTTTGGGTCCGGTTCGGTTTCGGGTTCGGGTCAACTTCGGTTCGGGGTAAACTTCGAGTCGATCTCGTTCGGGTTCGTTCGGTTTTGATTCGGGTCAACTTCGGTTCGGTTCAATTTCGGGTCAGGTTCGGGTTCGATTAGGGTTAATTTCGGATCGAGTCAACTTCGAGTCGTAATCGGGTCACTTTTTGGGTCAAAATTGATTCAAAATTGTACCCACAAAAAAAATGTACCACTATAGAAATAAAAATCCATCCTGAGAGACCCAACAAAAAAAAATTCGTGGGTTGGGTGACTTTTATTCGGGTTAAATCGATTTGGATTTGATTTGCTTCGGGCCGGTTCGGTTTCGGTTCGGGTCGGAATCGGGTTCATTAGATTTCGGGTTAGTTCGGTTCGGGGGTCGGTTTATTTCGGTTTTCGGGTTAAAATCGGTTCAACTGTTTTGGATGTCGGTTCGGTTTGGGTTTCGGGTTGTTCGGATTGACCCGTTTGGTTCGGGTCGACTTTGCTAGGTCTAATTACGATTATCCATTTCCAACTTCAATATGCATACAAGTGTATCTTTTTAAAAAACAAAATTAAATTGAGATATAATATTAGATTGTTTAATATATAATATTAGTTAGGATTTGAATCCAGTATCTTATAACAACTTTTAGTGACTTTATAAGTCAGAGAATTAATATTAGGTTGAGTTTGTTTATTATGTTAACAAAAGTATTTTTTTTTTTTTGTTGGACAAAAAAGTAAATTTATCTTGTTGCACATTTTAAAATGACTTAGGCTCTATTTGGTATGGAAAAGCGAAATGGAATGAAATCAAGGAATGATACTTAAGGGGTTAGGTATAGAATTTAAATATTTTCTTCAAATATTTGGTAGAGAAAAGGAACGGAATCAAGTTCTAATTCTTATTGTTTGGTTGTTAACCATGGAATGAAATCAATTTTTTTATTTTTTAAATTATTTTATATCATTGTAAATTGTTATTGTTGTTGTTGTTGTTGTTGCTGTTGTTGTTGTTATTATTATTATTATTATTATTATTATTATTATTATTATTATTATTATTATTATTATTTGATTCAATAAAAATTGAAGTTCATTATCATATTTGTTGATAATTGAGTCTTATATTTTTTTAATTAACTATTTTTAAAGTATAATATTCTATCAAAAAATATGGCAAAACAAAACTATATAGTAATAATAACAACAACAATAACAACAATAATAATAATAATAATAATAATAATAATAATAATAATATAACAAAATTTTTAATATTAATCTAATTTTTTTAATAATCATAAACTAATCCTTGAGGGATAAATAACTCCTATTTGGAGGGAATCAAATTCTTTTAAATTGAGGGAAATTTAAAACTTATAAATTTTAAGTTTCACCTTTAAAATACCTTAACCAAACAATTAAAAAGAAACTTAAAACCAGAAAATTTAAGTTCTATTCCAATTTTGTTTAACCAAACAAGGCCTAAGTTTGTGTAGAAGTTATTAGAGTAGCTTGGTCATCTTTTGTCGATCATCTCTTGTATGATTCATTATATTATATATATGTTAGACTTAATTATTATTATCCTACAAATGAAAGTGGGAGCAATAGGTTCAACTAAGATCAATGTGCGACGCCTTTTTTCCCATAAAAATATACAAAGGTTAGAAAAAGAAAACCCCACGTTGATATCATTAACAAGAAAGTTTAGGACCATAAATGCATCTTAGCAAATCATGCTTGTTGGCTCTTGTGAGTTAGAGATATGATTATGTAACACTAGTTATATTATTAATATTTTTAACTAATTGCACAATAGAATGCTAATGGAAAAAAAGTTACATTTTGTGGTTGAACTTCTATTAAAAGTATGTGGAATTCCCTTCAATTTTATAAATTAGCTATCAACTCATTTCATTAAACAATAGTCGATTTAATAATTTGAAATCGTATTTATCTGTTTTTTGATAAAACGAGCGACTTTTGATTTGTGTATAATTCGTGAGTTACTATAGCATTGCCAATCATTTTTGAAATTTTCTATCAAAGAAAAATTACTTTTGAAATGAGGTCTCACTTATTTGAGATTAAATGTAAAATTCAACGGTAAGAGTTATCCTATTCATTTGGGATTAGAGAAGATTCTGAATAATCTTATAACTGTTCTTTGTTCACTATTTTCAAATAATATTACCCGTAAAATAATACAAATATGTAAAATTCTGATGACCTATATGTAATTTTAACCATTAAATTACCCTGAAAGTACATCGTAAAGTCACCTCTGTTTCCAAAGGGAAAAATCCAAGTCACATGAACGTCAATTGGTGATCACCATTAGTGAGGTTTCCCCTTTTGTTTTTCTTTAATTGTATAATTATCATGGTTCATGTCAATTTTTTCTGTCCTTATTTCGTAGTGCGATTTGATAGGGGCCCCTTTGTTTGTTCTTTTATACTTGTTATTTTGTATACTCCAATGGTAATTAATAATATAATAAAAAGGAAAGAAAAAGCTTATTCGAGCTTTTTTTGCTATGAATTGATTCCCTAGTATGAATTATTGAACTTATAGCTATTGAAAGAGATTTTCGATCAGATTAAGTTTGTGAACCTAAATTAGCTATCCGATTAGCTTTTTGGGGGTAATATAGTGATATAATGACTGATTTATACAAGGAAGATTAGGATTTAATTATCTCTAAGTTGTGAGTGTATGTTATAATCTATTAGATTAAATACTAAACTTACATTAAAAGTCAATATAAAAACTTGTTGGTTAATGCATAAATGATCAACTTATAGAACCAACAAGTACTATTAAAAACAAACAAACGGAAATCTATTAGACCCGCGAAAAAAAAACATATTTAAACTCTCTAACGCTGTGTAAATAAGTAAAAACTTATTATAGGAGATGAGTCCAACTAATAGGTCAATGGTTAGCTACTGGCCACTATTTACACCTGTTTCCAATTAATTTTTTTATGGGATATATTTATGGATATTCTATCTATTTTTGTGTTAGTCTACAGCTTGTTAAAAGATATTCCCTTGAATATAGCTCAAAATGCATAAAAGGAGTATCATATTTACTGGATTTATTTATAAAAATTGGTAATGTTTTTGGAATTACGTGTTAAAAAAAGAAATCAAAAGTACGTTGTAAGTAAGGTAGTATGTTCAAGAGCTCTATCACATAGTACTTAATTACATAGCGAGCGCTTTCATATCATGGCGTATTAATTACAGAAAATGGCCAAAGAAGATGTTAGTTTTTTGAACAAGTAATTATTAATTTTTTCGCAAAAAGTAAATTAATAAACATTAATCTTAATTACCTGAGGATGGTAGCCATTAAGAAGGTAATAGCAGGGACTAGATTGAACATGGCAGTTGCCGCTGAGGCTGGAATGAAGTATAGCCCTTCTATGTTCAAGTTCTGATACATTGCCACCCTATTCATTAGGCCATGTACCATACACAGAAAACCCAGAAAAAACATCATAAAAATAAGTAACCAAATAAAACAGAAATTAATTAGGACATTAAGGAAATTAATGAAAACCTTGAGAACGTATTAACCTACCCAATGAAAGAAGTGATAAAGATTAAAAGAAAGCTCCTAAGTTCCATCCGTGATGCATTTGATCTTTGCCTACCGACAAGAATAAGAGATATAATTAGGCATAATTAGAGAACAAGATTAGGAAAAGCATACCGATTAATTGAACTGATAAAGTACTGAGAATAATTACGAGAATTCTGCTCGAGGTGAGGACCTTTACCTAAAGAAATAAGCGACGGGACAAGTGACGACAGTAGCAACGACTTGTCTGTAGAAAACGAAGACTCTGGGGCTCATGCCCCTAACAAGGACATCCTTGTTCCAAAGAGTCATAATCGCATATATGCACTGGAGAATCACCATGGCTATTACTGGTAGGCATTGCTCCTCCCACACTCCCATCTCTCTCTCTCTCTCTCTCTCTCTCTCTCTCTCTCTCTCTCTCTCTCTCTCTCGTAGTGTGGAGACTGTAGAATGAGTCTGGTCTCCCAACACAGATATTAATTATTGGGATCTTCGAAAAATATAGACTACTTTTGCTTTTTTGTAATAGTTGACAAGCTCCTGTATGTTCTTCACTTTAAAATTGGTTTATCTACTTGTACTGATGGAATTATTTATGTTTGAATATTCTCAAATCATGTTAATTTTTTTAACATGCTAAAAGACTACTATGATAAAAATATTTTATTATATATTCAGGGTTATAGTGAAATTTTTTTTTTCAAAAATAAGAATGAAACATTGATGATTAAACAACAATTAAAAAATGCACTCCACATAGATCTCAACAATAGTTTAGAGTGGTATGAGATCGTTTGCTCAAGAAGGAGACCCGAGATCAAATCTCGTGACCTTCATTTGCACCTTGTTATGGTGTTTCTGAGAAGGATCAATCAAACTCTTAGACCTGAGTTTGGTGGGCTTGTCTCACCTCACTCATTGCTACTCAACCTCTGTTGGGTCCCTGGATAGGATGACCAAGTACCTTTGTAACTTACTCATGTTAAAAAATAATAATCTGCAACATCATATATAATAAAATGTGCCTCCACTCTTAGACCTCAGGAATTTACACCCCGAGGAAAATATTTTTAGTATGTAGGAATAGAGTGGTATGATGCAATGACTAGTAAGAAAATAATAGGAAATCAATGTTTAAAGTAGTAAATGTTGGATTTATGTTTTTTTGTTTCTTCGAGCTAAACAGAGTAATACACCAAAAATTAAAAAAAAAAACACAATTGTCGTGACTCATCACAAGCTAGCTCTACGAATGTCATTATTGGGCTGGCCCAGAGCTTATGTCCCTTGTTTATTGGATCTTTAGGCCCAGCTGCCTAAGTTTGGCAGCTTAATAAGACATAGAAGCCAAGGGCTCATCTCTAATGAAGTGTGACTGTCATCTGATGAGGAGCACAAGCGAACCAAGATACTCGGGCACCCATCTTGTTGAGAAAGTTCACTTTTCACTCAACTCCTAAGTTTTGTGAGGAACACGAAATAATCACTTTTGCTCATACTTACGGACCAAAATATTGTATCCTTAAGATGCATGTACATGAATAAATCTATAGTGAACACTTGATTTAGGTTTGAAGTTAAATAGGTATTTTTACGGAAATAAGATTTTTCCTATTATGCGAATAGATACTTTATATAAGTCTATGGAGGAGATATGTGAATATTGCTCACAACTATATTTTCGGTCCATCTTTGAAAAAGTTTAACCTGATATGATAACACGACTTGATTTAGGTTTGAAGTTTTTGAAAGAAACATAAATTCGACATCAATCAAACTAATTCAGATATGAAGTCAATATAAATTTTATTTAGCGTGACAACCTACTGTTTCTATTTTCAAGTGAATCAAAGTTATTTTAAAAATCGATACAAAATTGACCTAATTATTAAATGAGCCGAGCTGAATTTACCGTAGTTCTCAGCTCCTATAAATGCTAGCCTGTCAACCTTTCAAACCAGGATCCTCCAACTGAAAATCCCTCCCTGCAACGGAGCAAAGCAGAAGCAGACGAGAGGAGAGAGAAAAAGAGTAAATGTTGCGGAAACGAGAGAGAGAGAGAGAGAGCATGGGTGCAAGGGCTGGCTGAGAGTAAAGAAGAAGAGGGCAACCTCTTAAATTTAAGCAGGAGAACTACGAGACGAAGACGAGGAGGAACCCTTGGAGTTTGTACTATCGTAGTTCTTCCGTGTAATCGGGGATTTCTCTCATCTCGCAGGTGATTTTAATCATCTCTCTTCTAATTTCAAGAATTCTTTCCTATCGTTTTTATCTGGAAATTCCACAAGAAGTTCGTGTTACTTAGCGCTCATGTCTACGCCATGTTTAGTGTTAGTTACGTTTGTATTTCATGAATGCACAAAAGTTAGTCCAAGATTTTATTAGAAATAAAAAAATTAATGAAAAAAAGAGAAAAATGAGGACTGTTACATAAGTTTAGCGGGTTATTTTTGCTATTGCCTTGTCAATTGATTATAGGATGGAACATGTGTATTGGTTGTTCATAAGGAGTTGTCATGGTTATTGGCATGACGTAGAAGACTCAATAGTAGAGCGGAAGCTTCACCCATTAGTTATCCAAAGTTAGTAATATGGGGACTGTCAAGACTGCTATAGCTCAAAACGAAGCTACTGCTTATAAAAGTCCTCATTAGGTTGGTACCTTTAATTGCAGAAGTTGCAATTGATTTTTATTTAGCTTCTGAAGGGAGTTCATGAGTAATCGACCTTGTTCTCAGTTCTTTAGGTGAAGCAACATCTTCCTGCATAATTTTTTGTTTGGATTGGTAAATATGCCCATCAGTTTGAGTCCCCTATCTCAGTGAAAGCCCAAAAGGCTGAGTGGGCCAAGTGGGAAGGATGTCAAGCTAAACTAAACCCAGCACATACAAATTCCTCAAATGTCCAGAATTGAACCTGGGTGAGAAGCCTGGCCACTCACCTCTCGACAGGCATCTTAGTGCATTGTGTTGGTTATGTTGATGTCTCTTTCTAATTGTGGTCCTACCTTCATAGGAGTCTCTTTATCGGACCTCTTTCTAATTCGTCATTATTTTAGATCAATTCCAACATTGTCCTCTTGAGTTTTTGCTAAAATCATACTTCACCAAAGGAAAAAATTGACACCACCAAATACTGGAATCTGTTTGGAGAGAATTCTTGAAAATGGAGAGGCTTTTAAAATTTCACAGTCCAAATTTTCCTGTATACTTTCAAAAAGGTCTTTATTGAGCAACTTTTTGGTATTATGATTGTAGTGGGTCAATCTCACTAAGATGTGCTTACTTCTCTTGGTATGAAGTAGATAAGAATTGTGTACATTTGATAGGACCTTTTGGTGCTTGGCGTTTCATATTACTGATAGATGTTCAAACCATGCATAAAACAAACGAACAAAAAAGATTTTCCTTAAAAAAATAAAATTGTGGGTATCCCCAATCTAGTCTCTCTGCTGGGTAAGATTGGAGGCCTACGACCTTTTGGCGCTTGGCATTTCGTATTATAGTATTGATATTTAAACCATAAAACAAAGAAGAAAGATTTTCTATAAAAATAGAATTTCCAGGTATCCAGAAATCAGTCTCTCTGCTGGGTAAGACTACACGCCTACATCTTCTGGATCTCCTTATACCGTGCTCAAGGGGTGGTTGTTGTATGTTGTCACTGTAGTATAGGTAAATAGATGAGAAGTTGAAGTTGAAGATAGCTTAGTAGACATTCTATTTAGATCTTTATGATCAGCTACAGCGGGACATATGAACAAATGGGTTCTTTCCCTTCTTATGCACCAGGGAAAGAGGACTGACTGAATTGGTATCCTTCATCTTCTGCAACAACATATGCAGAAATTTGCTGTCAGTTTTGTCATCAGGTTTTGGATTTGTTATTTTGTGTTTCAATTGCCATTTGTTCGTTCGTGAACTGGTTAGTATGCTCTGATAATGTCTGTCCAGGAGATCTTCTGGTTAAGGCTGCCCTAGTGACTTAAATTTCTTCCCCCTTCAGGCATAGAGGTTGGTGAACACTTGCTGGCAAACGAGTGTGATTTCATGAATTTGGTGAATTATCTAAAATCTACTATGTTTTTGCATGGTCCGTTGTGATATAATCAATGTTTTGATCATTTTGCTGTGAAGATTGTCACTTTCTCTCCCAAAAGTATAGTACAGTTACTCTCTTTCAAATAATTCTGAATTCTTCTAAGTGTTTTAGCGATATGTTTGTAACCCTCCCAGTAAATCTTACGATGCTGGTAAATTCTTGGATTCAGTTCAAGACATCCTCGCATTCGAATACAGTAATTCTTAGTTTCTTAGTTAGGCATAGTCCACACTGAACAATGGTATGAGCAATGAGGGGTGGTATGATTCTGGACGCCAATGGCACTACTCTTGCATATTTAAAGTGCTGGAATATGCTTAAAAATAATTTCGTTTTACATTTAGGTAAGTCAGTCAATCGTATTGAGTAGGTGGCAAACTCTTGTTCTAGTCAATCTTTTCTGGTTATTTGTTGGAGACTTCATTTTGATGTCTGTCTTGTTATAGAACGAAGCATTCGCTGACAGTGGTAGCTAAAAAAGTCAGCCAATTTGCTGGAGTGTGAGCACATTAATCGTGTAGAAAAATCAAAGTAGCTCAAGGTTATCTCAACTGTCTAAGAACCGTTGGGCGGCTGCTAGTGTGCCCTTAGCACTTGGACCATGAAGAGACTGAATTATAATGAGAGAAATTGCCGATAAGCTTTACATGATGATTGCTTTGAAGATAAACACCTTAAGTGTCTTGAGTGATTCTGTTATAATGGGAGTTCACTGCCTCAAAACATAGTAAGAACAAGCTATTAATGGGTATGGTTGGAGGAATAAATAATATCAACAACAATTTTCTATTTGGTTGACTCGCATCTGAATTATATGAAATCAGAAACACGCAGAAGTTATTGCGACTACAGCGTCAAAGGGTGGACAAGTAGTGGTGGTGTAATAAATGACACCCTATGAAGCCTCAAGGGAGGTTTGAAAACTTAGCAATATGAACTGGAATGCTAACAACCAAATTAATGAAAGAAGCGCCTATGAGACGAAGTGGAATATAGGACAGCTAGTAAGGAAGGATCAAATGATATAATCAAAAAAAGAATCATCGTCGACAAGGAAAAGATTGGAGGACAATGTGATAGAGCATTTTCTTCTTGTGTTAACTATGAGTCTTATGTCAGTTTAGACATTTATAGAAAAATGATACGGGAGGCGTAGTTGTGTCTTAGTGTATGCTCTAGTTACCACTTACCAGTCATGTGCCTGTTTCTGTGTGTGTTCTCTGTCGCCTCTGCCAAAGAAAAAGAACTGGAATGGCAAAAACAGACCGTCTAAACAATCTCCAACAAAATTAGACGAGTTGGGGCCAAGGCAGCTACTTAGAAGGTTGCTACTTGTAGCCCAACTTGGCCACTTGTAATTGATCAGTCTGGGCCCATACAACTCTCGTTCATCATTGCATCACCATTACTGCGTCACTTCTATGTCTGCCTAGTATTTTCAATCAACATCACTTCAGTTTTTTTTTTTTTTTTTTGGTGGCTTAAATTTTTTAAACCATGTAATTAGGAGTCTTACATACTAATGAGGCCTGTTATGTTTCTCTTCCCTGTTTTTCTGTTTCTTAATTATGCCTGAAATACTTAATTAGCAAAAGTAATTTATTGAAATACCATTATAGCGAGGATATCTCCTCTAGAATTTTATGTCAATGTTATTGTTGTTGATTTCGTATCACTTTTTTTGTGTTAGTTTAATACATAATCTATGTTTTAAGATTTTAATTACTGCTCTTCGATAATTTTATTATTTTGCTTATTTACTTTAGTTTAAAGATTTTGCTGTGATGGCTCGTAAAAGAGGTCTTCATATGCGTTTTTTAGAGAGTTGGGTTTAGGGATTTTATGAGTAATCCTAGAGGTTTTTCTTAGTCAAAATAAAACCCTGTTAGCAGAGAGATTATCGTAGGCTGTATAAGATTTTAGATTTCAAGCGTTCAACTTTAATTTAAGCACAAGTTTTCTCTTTCTCTTACTTCAAGCTTATTTTTTTGCTTGTTTACTTTAGGTAAAGATTTTATTTCTATTAGTTTAGATTATTAATTTGTGTTTTGATTTGTCCTTTAATTTCATTGTGTTTGATTTCTTAATTTAGCTTTCGTTTGAGTCGAATAATACTTGTTTGGTTTTTAGTTCCAATTATCTTTTTAATGTTAATTAGTTGTTAAAAGTGATTGCTTTGATGACAATTGTCCTTTATAATGACTAATTGATCTCGTTTATATCTAATCATACCTATTTTATGCTTATTATTTAAATTTTTCCTCTCATACCCTCCATATGTTCAATGAAATGTGTGAAAGAGTTTTACATCATAATAATTGGGCGGTTGATATACCACCGAAAGATGAGCGGACTTGTTTGTGTAGGTATAGAGAATGGTGGAGATTTTGACATAAAAATCGCCTTGAACCTTAGCTAGGTCCATGGTTGCTATTCTTGTATTCTAATTAGGTTAACCCTACCAAAGTAGGTGCTTAAAACAATTAGACTAGCTCATGATCCTTAAAAGAGTGGTATAAGCGGCACATCGATGGTACAACCGAATACTTTTAAATACTTGCGTAGATTCGGGTAGGTTTAGGCTTGTGTTGATTTATTAGTTCATTAAGCAATGAAATTGCAACCTAAGCATTCCTTTATTTCTTTCTAGGTTAGTTTAATATTCAAACTCATTTCTTTTGATTTTCATAGCTTGAAAGCTTCGGATAGCTCCTGTACTTGAAATACAACTCTACATGGACACGACTCGTGCTTGCCAGTTAGTTACAACTAAATTATGCACTTACATTTATAAATTTAAGACTCAATTCTTCCCAAACAATTCACTATACTATATTCTGGAAAAGGCAAATGATGATATACTATGGTCATTATGATGAGGCAAGCATCACAAATTAGTGGCTGCAAAGTTAGGAGTGAAGTCTTTGTTTCAAATGCAAGGGATTTTGGCAAAATCTAGGCTTTTTTTTGCCCCAAAACTCAAATATTTCCACTCCAAAAATAACAAGACAAGTGCCTTCGAAAACAATTAGCCCCATTATTGTACTTTCATGCCCTTGGAATTCACGTTAACTTGATGTAAATCATCCCCTTCTTTCAGAAACCATGTGTAGAATTGTTAACCTCTGTGCCACAATTATCTAATTCCATATCATACATAGTTCATAAAATATGATTCTCAGACCCATCTAAAGTTGAAAACATTGCGGGGATGGTGGTGGTTGGTAGTTTATAAATATGTTTATGAATTTTGGAGTCAGTGCATCTTTTTCTGCTTTTTTTTTTTGTTTTTTCTTTTTTGGGACGGGGTTTAGTTAACCTCTTCTAATAAGAACGATGCCCAATTTGTACCTACTCAAACTTATAAGAGTCAGCCACAATTTCCCATGTGTTTCTTTATTTTTTAGCACTAAATATCCATACTCTTTTTGGTTTAGACGTGTTCAAAAACCATCATTGAACCTTGACCGAGTAGCTTAGTATGTAGCTAGCTCGAATTTTCCATCGCTCCATCAGCCCATATTTGAGCATTAAATGAAGAATGGAGCTCAGACCATCCCTTCTCTGAATCGGTGTGGAAAAGTTTGACTCAAAAACGCTACGACCGGAAGGGAAGCCGTCCTCAATCCTCATGTGGCACGGGGCTGGGGAGTCCTTTTAAGGGCCTCACTTATCCAACATGTCCCTTAATTAATTTGAGTGGGACATATTTCCTCTAACTAAATGCATGTTGTGTTAGACTCCTGCATTTAATTCTTGGTTGTTAGGTACTCTTTATATAAACTCCGGGGTTCATTGCCATTTCCCACACATCTCATCTCAGGACAAGCATTTTCAGCTTATTTCTTGAGCACATTTCATTCTTTTACAGAAGGAAGTCTAAAACCCCACCGTCCATTTCCAGTGTTAGCAAGTTTCTTTTTTCCTCGAGCACATTTCATTCTTTTCAGCAAAGGGAATTCCGAGAGCACCATCTCTCCCACCCCTCTCAAGATATCCACATCACAGCCTTTTTGTTAGGATCATACTCATAAGAAAGAAAGGAGGGTTCTATATTATCAAATTTAATAGTCGTTTATCGAAGGTGACAAAATGTCTGCCCCTTTTTCTAATTGGCCATGGCAAAACTTGGGCTCTAACAAGGTACATATATGTGTATAATTCGCAATTTATTATATTAAAAGTTCCCTTTATCTCTCCTTTTTCTAGAAGGGGGCTAGGATTTAGGTTTCTTGTTTATAATCTGTTGGTTGTTATGCTTGTAGTATTTCCTTTACGGACCTTGTGTGGCACAAGTAGCACAACTATGGTGGAATGGGGAGAACATAACAGAAAGCTGGTGCTTTCATATTATGCTCCTCTGCCTCTTGAGATATACCATTTCTCAGTTGTGGCATACCTTCTGTAACATGCACTTCCTTAGCCAAAAACGTCGGATTCTCCCCCAAGGTGTCAATTTCAAGCAGATTGATCATGAGTGGCAATGGTATGTATCCTCCTCCCTTCAGATAATATAACTCAAAAGCCATGATCTTTGAGTTAGTACCAACTCGATCAAACTGACAATTTTTATCCCATCTGTTGACAGGGACAACTTCATAATATTTCAAGCATTTGCTGGGGGCATGATGTGCTACATGATTCCATCCGTAATCAGTCATGGAACATTATGGGACACAAGGGGATTAATCGTGGCTCTTATCCTTCACACGCTTGTTTCAGAGCCATTATACTATTGGATGCATAGGCTTCTCCACTCTAACTCCCACTTGTTTAATGCTTACCATTCATTTCACCATTCATCTCCTGTGCCCCAACCCTTCACTGGTAGGTTTGGACTTGGTGCCTTTTCTCTTCAATTTGGTACTATAATACTTCCGAATCCTGATAACTTACATGTATTTTTTGGTTTTGGTTATTCTGCAGCTGGAAATGCAACATTTTTGGAGAATATGCTACTGCTCCCAATCATGGGAATTCCCATGCTGGGAGCTGCTTTGCTTGGATGTGGGTCTATAAGTTTGATCTATGTCTATGTCTTGGTGTTTGATTTTCTAAGATGCATGGGCCACTCCAATGTTGAAGTCTTCCCGCATCAAATTTTTGAAGCTCTTCCTTTCCTCAAATACCTAATTTATACTCCTACGTAAGTTTCTATTTCCTTCTTTGAAATGAGTTGATATAAATGACCGGTTTCTAGTTTCAATGCTATAAACATTAGTAGAATAATACAGGCAAAGCAATTACAATGTCTTTGTGAGCAAGAAGTAAGGTAGTGATAATCCTGGGTGCGTTTATAGAACAGTACCTAACCTTAAAAGGGTGCTAGATGTATTAGTTTCATTCAGTGATAACAGAACAAATGATCGTATCAGAAGAGGATAGCTGTACAAATCTTAAACACAAAGTTCTAATATCTGTTGGAAATACTTGAAAATTTGTCAAAGCTTTATAATTTAAGGTTAACCGTGAATGCAAACAAAATGCATTCTAGGAAAGTTGCTAAACTCCAAATTACTTGGGAATCATAGCATGGTTGGTGAGCATCCCATCTTGTTGAAAAAGTAACGTGGTGTCTTTCATGGTTATGCAGATATCATACCCTACATCATACAGAGAAAGAATCAAATTTCTGCCTATTTATGCCACTTTATGATCTTTTGGGCAATACTCTGAATGGCAAATCTTGGGAGCTCCAGAAGCAGATAAGTCTAAATGCAGGGGAAAATGAGAAAGTACCAGACTTTGTGTTCCTAGCACACGTAGTAGACATATCATCGGCAATTCACGTTCCATTTATGTTTCGATCTTTCGCATCCTTGCCCTATGCTACTCAATTGTTTATCTTGCCTATTTGGCCAATTGCATTTTCGGTTATGTTCGCCATGTGGGCTTGGGCAAAGACCTTCACTGTTTCCTTCTACAACCTTCGCAACAAGTTGCATCACACCTGGGTTGTCCCAAGATTTGGCTTCCAGGTATGATATTAAGGATTGATATACAATCTAATTGTCATCTAAAGTAAGTGCGCATTCTCTGAAAGCTTGACATGTTTTCGATTCCTTTGGCAGTATTTCTTGCCGTTCGCAACAAAAGGAATCAATGAGCAGATAGAGCAGGCTATCCTTGGCGCAGATAGAATGGGCGTTAAAGTTCTCAGCCTTGCAGCCTTGAATAAGGTATTAAATTTGAAGTATAATCTTGGAAATAGTTTGATCAACTGTAAGATTTATTATTGAATGAAGATAGATAGCAAGCTTGCTGCAATATTTATTTCTTGGGTCTGGAGGATTTTAGTTGAAATTTTGTGTCCCTTGTTTGTGCAGAATGAAGCATTAAATGGTGGAGGAGTACTGTTTGTTAAGAAACATCCAAATCTAAGAGTAAGAGTAGTTCACGGGAACACATTGACTGCAGCTGTTACCATTAATCAGATCCCTAAAGACGTCAAAGAGGTCTTCCTTACAGGGGCTACCTCAAAGCTCGGGAGAGCTATCGCCCTTTACCTCTGTCGCAGACAAGTCCGAGTCCTGGTAAGCAATGCTCTCTTGTTTTATAATTGCATCACATAACTATTTCAAACAGATTAAAGCAGTGGATGATGCCGGGAAGGCATTGTTCCATATTACTCACCTTGATCACCCAATCAATCCACTGGCTACGGTTTATGAAACAATAACCGTAGCTTCCCTCCCTCTTTTTAAATGATCAAGTAGTATCCCTTTACAATTTTCTTATATGATCTTGATCAAAGCCTAATAAATTGTGTTGATCAAGTTATGCATAATAATACATGTTAATTATTAGAGGCCGGGTGTTGGGATGTAAATAGTTAGTCCTTTTCTCTTTTTGGTTATTCATGCTGTTAATTATATGTTTGGGGCAAACTTGTTGCAGATGTTGACTTCATCAACAGAGAGGTTCTTGAAAATCCAGAAAGAGGCTTCAGTTGATTGTCAGAAGTACTTGGTACAAGTGACCAAGTATCAGGCAGCCATGAACTGTAAGGTAATGAACTACTCTAATCCCGAGATTAGTTACAGCACGGTTTTGATGATCAGCACCTATTAATATTAGAAGTTATCTTGTCATAAAAGGCTGATGAGTAGATTTAAACTGTAAAATTTACTGTCAGTCTAGCTAAAGTTGTTGAGAGAAACGACAGAGAGATCAGGAGAGTATATGTTAGACACAGGGATGAGATTAGAATTATTGTGCATCGAGTCTAATTGAATGTATTTTGGAATGTAGACATGGATCGTGGGAAAGTGGATCAAACCAAGTGAGCAAAACTGCGCCCCACCAGGAACTCATTTTCACCAATTTGTGGTTCCTCCCATTTTCCAATTCAGAAGAGATTGTACTTACGGTGATTTGGCCGCCATGAGACTACCTGAGGATGTTCAAGGGCTGGGCAATTGTGAGGTAAATTCCATATTCTGAACATTAACTCAAACACATTCAGTAACAGTGCATGATAATCAATAACATCATACTCGTAAGCTAACAGAGAGATTATGGTGATAAATGCAGTATACAATGGAGAGAGGAGTAGTTCATGCCTGTCATGCCGGAGGAGTGGTTCATTCTCTAGAGGGCTGGACCCATCATGAAGTTGGTGCCATCGATGTAGATAGAATCGACATTGTGTGGGAGGCTGCTTTGAAGCACGGTTTGAAGCCGGTGTAGATTTTTGAGCATCTACATTTGCCTCGAAGAAAGTCAGAAAAGAAACACAACACAAATTCACTAGTAGTAGGAACCAAATTTAAAAGATTCATGTCCCTTTCTTACTCGAATTTCTTTTCATATTAAAGTTCACATTAAAACGAGTTAGGTTCAGGTTGGAATAACTTGAATTCAATTTGTATTCTTTCCTATGTATGTATTCCTTAACAATATTGTTTAGTATAGAGTAAAATTAAATATAACAATATTGTCTTGTTAGAAGTTAAATTGAAGTAATTATGTAACTCAAATTATTGGGTGAGAGTTTTTATAAGCAGATGTTGCATTTTCTCAAACATATATACTTTCAAAACCAAACCTCATATGTTTGATCTCTTTCAAGAGTTTTCAATATTCCCTCGGTTTGAGATCCGTTTTTAATTTGTGTTGCTAATGTATAAATTATGGTTCTAAAACATAGACATGGATCATTGGAAAGCCAATTTACAAGAGAAGCAAAATTATGCTCCACCTGGAACACATTTTCATCAATTTGTGTTACTCCAATGATGTATTTTAGAAAAAGTTTTCTTTTTTAAATGAATTATAAAGAATAGTACAATACAATGACAATATAAAGGGGAGAGAGAATTGAATCTTAATAGAGTATTAGAGATATTATTGTACATTAAATCTAAAATCAGAAAATCTAATATATATATATACATGTACAATGGTAAGTACACACATACTGAAAACGATTGGTCATAAAAAATAAAAAAATAAAAAGGTACACCGTTGGAAACATTAAAAATTCATCAAAATATATTAAAGGTACATCATTTAGGCCTATATTTTCCTGTAATTAAATACTAACCAATTTTTTCAACCAAAAACCCTTAATTATGAATAAATATTTTTCAAAATCAAACTACACGTATTTATTCCAGTGGAAAAAAATAAACAGAATTAAATTCAGACCTTTGGATTTTGATCTAAATAACTTATTTATTTATTTTTCTTAATTCATAAATATTTTTGTATAATATAATCTTACTCAAATAAACAAAAAAAAAGAAAAAAAGATAATGTCATTATTTAACTCACAAAAGTAAATTTCTATAAGTATACAACATTATATAATATCTTAGCATGCTAATTTATTATTTACGATACTCGAGAGACCTTTTTTTAATCATTTGTTGATATTACATAGTATTAAAGTGTCAATAATTCAAAATAATACTTCAATCGTTTCACATTTTTTGGTTTTTGGATTTAGTGAGTTTTAAGTTTTAAGTTGTAAACTTTTTAGATTGATATGACCAATCCTTTCAAGCAAATGTACATGTTTCCAGATAACTTTCTCATTTGCATGTACGTAAATTTTCAGGTTTAAATAATGGACCTTTAATCTATAAGTATACAACATTATATAACAAGTACATTGTAGCATTTTCTGATCAAACTTCTTATATCATCCAAGATGAGATCCGAAGTGCTAAACCCGACTTCCCAGAGTGGAGTTTTTAGTCGAGTCCCAGAGAGTCGCTTTCAATAACTATTTGACTATAGTTCCTTTCCACCGCTTGCTGAAGCCCAAAAAGGAGTGCGTCTGCTTCTCCCTCCTCCACGCCACCTGAAACTTCGTACGCTTTCGGGTTTAAATAATGGACCTTTAATCTATTTGCATGTACGTAAATTTTCAATAACAAGTACATTTGCATGTACGTAAATTTTCAGGTTTAAATAATGGACCTTTAATCTATTTTGATAAATCTTTACTAATAAATGATCAACCTTTTAATATTTCCAATAGTATACCTTTTTCTTCATATGATGAACTTTTTAGTGTGTGTACTTATCATCTGTATATACATATGTACAACAGATGTTGTCATTTGTACCTTAATATACCTAAGATCTCAATCACGGCCCGTTCCTAAAAAGACCTCAACATATTAATAGCTTTAAAAAAAAAAAAAAAGAAGAAAAAAAGAGAGACGTTGTTATAGCATCAATGCTTGCCAAAGAAAGACGTTGTATAGCATGAATGTTTGCCCATACAGAAAGGGGAGGGAAAAAAGGAAAAGAAAAGGGGAGGGAGGGGTGGGTTGGAATTTGATGTTCGCCTAAAATGTAAGTGTGTCCTTAATTTTCTTTTTTCTCTGTTTTTGCTTTGGAATTTTCATTTTATGAATAAGTCAGCTCATTTTGTATCATTCCCTCTATAATGTAGAACCCCAAATTATGTTTAATTAAAATAAGCAGAAAAGTTGAGGACTTTGTGGCTCCAATATGATGAATTGTTATGTTATATATTGTGTTATTTGAAATAAATGTAA
Source organism: Talinum fruticosum (assembly GCA_021018815.1). Classification (NCBI taxonomy): domain Eukaryota; kingdom Viridiplantae; phylum Streptophyta; class Magnoliopsida; order Caryophyllales; family Talinaceae; genus Talinum; species Talinum fruticosum. The sequence continues at coordinate 41,962 of JAITYX010000174.1, read as the reverse complement.
TTAAAAGTTTTAAGTATACACTTCCCATCTGTGTAAGCTTTTCAAATTTTTCTATAAATGAACATTAATTTCATATTTGAATCCCAAGCAAATCTACTTGAATAATTTCTTACTATCATATCATGTATAATAGTGTAGACCACTAAATTAAGTGTTGGAGTTGTACATGTATACATGTGTGAATTTTTTTTTATAGGAAAACAGGGGAGAAGATTGCTTTATTTCTGCTGAATCAAGCCTCCCCAGGGCAAGTACTCCTGGAGGAAAAGAGTTAACAAACACCTCTTCATAGTCATTACTAGGCTGTAATCTAGCAATTAGATGTGCAATCGTGTTACCCCTTTTCAGATGGCTAACAAGTACATTGTAGCATTTTCTGATCAAACTTCTTATATCATCCAAGATGAGATCTGAAGTGCTAAACCTGACTTCCCAGAGTGGAGTTTTTAGTCAGTCCCAGAGAGTCGCTTTCAATAACTATTTGACTATAGTTCCTTTCCACCGCTTGCTGAAGCCCAAAAAGGAGTGCGTCTGCTTCTCCCTCCTCCACGCCACCTGAAACTTCTGTACGCTTTGCCCCCATTAGGAGAAAGTTCCTATTCTCGTCTCTCACCACAAACCCCAGTCCCACAGGATTTCCGGTCACCACAAAAGCGTCAGAATTTAATTTAACCATACCTTATGGTGGAGGGGACCAAAACTGGGCTGAGATTGTTTCGTTTGGTTCCGTCACATTCCCCACTCTCTCTGTGTATTCAGCTGCTTCTTCGACTAGGCGTGTGAAGCTTAGTGCCAAATGTTCTCTGTTATGCTCAGTTCCATTGAAGACCAGTTCGTTTCTCGCAGTCCATATAGCCCAGGCTATGGCGGCTATTGAGACGAAGTCTTCCTCATCTGTGTTTTCTGCAAGCCATTAAAGGGTCTCCCTCATTGTCGTCCTTGGGGCCTTGTCAATTTGTTCCCTAAAGTTTGTAGTCTCCCAGATTTTGTGAGCCTTCGGACAGTCAAAGAGGGCATGGAAGGTCGCCTCTCTTGCTTTTTATAACACGGGCATTCAGTTGTGTCTCTGATATGTCTTCTTCTCAACTCTGCATTGACCCCCGATATGTCCAGCGAAGCTTTCCAGATAAAATGCTTTAGCTTCGGGATTGATTTGATGCTCCAGAGGTGGCGCCACCATCTCCATTCCTGTACATCCACCCTAGTAAACCAGTCGGATACATGTCCCAATTTACCCAGCCAATTCGTTGACTTTACAGTAAAGATTCCATCTTTGCAAGGCCACCGATAGCATGAATCAGCAGGAAGTCGCGTACTGATGGGCATACTCAGTACCAATTTTGCATCTTCGTCCTCTATCTTCTGTTGGACCATCTCCCTTTTCCAGCACCCCTTGACTTCATCAATGAAGTCATTTACCAATTTTACATGTGTGAAGTTGCTTTCAAATGATTTGGGCAGAGTGAGAAAATTACTTTACAGAATGAACAGGATAAAAAATATAATAAAGGTGTACTCATGTAGCTCAAACTAACTATCGCCCTCAAGGAATTGGCTGCCTACCACTTTCTCGAGCAATAAACCTTAAAAATTGTCAATTTTTTTCATGTAATTATTCTCTTCTTTTTTTTTTGATAATTAGTTGACAAAAGCTAAAAAGGTAAACACATATTTGATAAAAAAAAAAGGTAAACATATAATCATCATAATAATTGTAGTTATTTAGAAATAAGAATCATATAACCGACAACATTAGCTCAGTCTAATTTAGATCATTTACTAGGTCGATCTAATTTAAAGATGAAAATCGAGGAGGGGGAAGAAAAGAAATTGAGAAAAAAATCGAAATGAAATAGATGTATGCATATACCAAATTAAATTTGCAAATCGAAGATTGAGGTATAAACTACGTGTTTGCAATATCTTGGAGCCTATGGATATAGAGAAACGCAATGGTTTATGAGGAGTTGGACATGGACTACACTGCCTTATGTCATACAAGTGGAGAGTGACATTATCGTTTGCTTGCTGTTTACTCCTAAGACTGAGACTGTATAAGAGTACCCATCTCTTTTTTTTGTTTGCTTGCTGTTTATAATTTGTTACTGTTTTGTTGTTGTTAATCTTGTTTTGCTCTTGGCTGAGCTGGATCTCAGCAAATGGCATTATACTAATAAAAAAAGCTGTTGTAGTAAAATTTGTGTGGGTTCCACGTATTGGGTAGTACTGGTGTATTGCTTTTAGGTTTTCAAATATTTAATACTATATTAATTAATTATGTGGGTCTTAATTTGCTTTAAAAATTTTAAATATTTATACATAAAATTATGAATAATTTTTCTGGCTATTAATTACTGTAGGCTTTGGTTCTTACAACATGTTTCTACACTTTTCTAGCAATAGAGCTCATCAAAAGGAAGGAAAAAGAATGACAGTTCAATTGGTTGAGATAAAGTATATGTTCCTCTAGATAGTTCGATGTTTTGTTCCCATTCAATATAGCCATGCATTGTACTTTTATATTGGATCAAGCATGACCAGCCCTTCTTTGATCTACCTATGTATTGGTTCTTTTTTTTTTTACCTAGCTTAAAATCCGATGCAACATATGGTACAATGTTTAAGGTAAAACTCATATTTGAGTTTGTAAATATATTTCGAATAACATATATGATTATTTTGCTTGAAAATTATAGTGACAAAAGCAAGTTTTACTAGTTCATTTTGAAATGTACTAAAACATAATTTTAATGACAGCATACACTCAAAAGAATATCAATGGAACTTTAGATGTCCCACCCTAACTAGGTCTATAGATAAACTTTAATGTGCATACAATTTAAAGAGAGGAGAAAGCAAACAAGATACTTTGGGTAATCCAAATAAAAAACTCGTTGTAAATTTCAAATATTTTTCCCTGTATTTATTTTGAGGTAGACGACCCGAAAATCTACACTGGCCTCAAACCATGCCTCAAAGCAGCCTCCCACACAACGTCAATCCTATCTACGTCGATGGCGCCAACTTCATGATGAGTCCAGCCTTCTAGAGAATGAACCACTCCTCCGGCATGACATGCATGAATAACACCTCTATCCATTGTATACTGCATTTATTTCATCGTCTCAACATTAGATCCCGCGTTTTTAATGAAAAGAATTAAAGCTTCTATTACACGGAACTACTTAGGATCCATTTTACATTAGTTTATTAGTTTACTGTAAGATTTTGCAAGAAACGTAGAACTTAAAATGAATAAGTAGTTTTGCTTAGTTACCTCACAATTGCCAAGGCCTTGGACATCCTCAGGTAATTTCATGGCAGCAAGCTCATCGTAAGTACAATCTTTCCTAAAATGCTTAACTGGAGGAACCACAAATTGATGAAAATGAGTCCCAGGTGGTGCACAGTTTTGCTCCCTTGTTGTAATCCACTTTCCCAATATCCATGTCTACAATTCAAAAACCCATTTAAAAATATATTTTAGTTTCAGTCTGGAAATACAAAATGCTTTATAATTAGGATTGTATATTTGATTAATTAATCACTTAATTAATTACCTTGCAGTTGACAGCTGCTTGATACTTGGTCACTTGGACCAAGTATTTCTGGCAGTCAACTGGAGCCTCTTTTTGGATCTTCAAGAACCTTTCTGTTGATGAAGTCAACATCTGCAATAATTTTGCCCCCAAACACATACAGTTAGTAACCAGACTAAAAATAATACTACATTTTTTTGTTCGACCTGACATGAGATATAAAGGTCAGTGCAAATAAAAAAGGAGTTTGAGATGCAGCTCGAACCTGAAACCTACCTAGAGATAATACTAATTGGTTATATGACAAAAAAGTTCGATAGCGAGAATTGCATGCTTACCAATACTCGTACGTGTCTGCGACAGAGATAAAGAGCTATGGCTCTTCCGAGCTTGGAGGTAGACCCAGTAAGGAAGACCTCTTTGACATCTTTATTGATCTGATTAATGGTAACTGCTGCTGTTAATGTATTCCCGTGAACCACTCTAACTCGTAGGTTTGGGTGTTTTTTCACAAAAAGTATTCCTCCACCATTTAATGCCTCATTCTGGAAAAATAATGTAACAAAAAATAAGTCATCAAAAAGCCTCCATAACACAAGAAAACAAGAAAATAGTAGTTTATATGGTGCAGTTTTAATTATATACCTTGTTAAGGGCAGCAAGGCTTAGAACTTTTATTCCCATTTTATCTGCCTTGAGGATTGCATGTTCTATTTGCTCGTTGATTCCCTTTGCTGCGAATGGCAAGAAGTACTGCCCAAGGTTTTGAAAATATGTGAGAATGTGTTTAAGATAAGACTACGTACATGATACATGCTAATGTTTAATTTAATTTATACCTGGACGCCAAATCTGGGGACAACCCAAGTTTGATGTAACTTGTTACGAAGGTTATAGAAGGAGATGGTGAAGGGCTTAGCCCAAGCCCACATCGCCAACATAGATACGAATGACACCGGCCACGCGGGCAAGATGAACCATCGAGTGACATAGGGCATTGATGCAAAAGATCGGAACATGAATGGTACATGGATTGCCGATGTTAGGTCTACAATGTGTACTAGGAACACAAACGCCGGTACTTTTACATTTTCTTCCGCATTTAAACTTATCTGCTTTTGAATCTCCCAAGACTTGGCATTCAAAGTACCACCCAAAAGATCATAAAGTGGCATAAAGAGGCACAAGTTTGAGTCCTTCTCGGCATGATGAAAGTTGTAATACCTGTATAACCACCATAAAATAGAACATTAAACTTTTTTTGATATTCATCTAACTATGTTATAATCATCTTCAAATGCATTTTAAAGATATATCAATGTTTGTTACGACCGGTAATGCCCTAAAGACTAAAGTTGATTCATTCACTCAAGAACCATTCGAGCAACCATTTACTTAAACACTCCTAAACCTTTTATTGAATTAGTTAGATCATATTTCTTTAAACAAAAGTCAAGATGGTATAATTATGATTAGACACTTTTAATACTATGCGTTTATAATAAGTATTATATATATTATTTAATAAATAAATTTTAAAAAAGAAACTTACGTTGGGGTCTGAACAACGTATCTGAGGAAAGGAAGAGCTTGAAAGATTTGATGGGGGAAGATTTCAACATTGGAGTGACTCATGCATCTCAGAAAATCAAACACCAAAACATATAAATAAACCAAACTTAATGATCCAAATCCCATCAAAGCAGCTCCCACCATTGGAATCCCCATGATTGGTATCAGTAGAATATGCTCCAGAAATGTTGCATTTCCAGCTGAAAAAATAATTACCCAAAAAATAATTACAAATTAAACTATAACCTCGGTTACCAAGGTCATTATTAGGTCATAATTAGAGAAAAAAACAAAATGATTAATTTGGAACTTACCGGTGAAGGGCTGGGGCACAGGAGATGAATGGTGCATTGAGTGGTAAGCATTGAATAAGTGGGAGTTTGAATGGGAAAGCCTGTGAATCGAATAGTATAATGGCTCTGAAACCATCATGTGAAGGAAGACAGCTAAAATTAGTCCCCTTGTGTCCCATAACTTTCCCCAATTGGTTAGGGATGGCAACATGTGACACATTATGCCACCAACAAATGCTTGCAAGATAATAAAGTTGTCCCTATATCATCAGTAAAACAAAACAAAAAATTCTGTCAGTTCAATCTTTTCAATTCATTTATCAGTTCAGTTATAAGTTTGATTAAGGTAATTATAACATATGGTATGATGAAGAAGGCAACTAGTACCAGTCCCATTCATGGTCTATCTGTTTAAAATCGACACTTTGATGGAGAATCCGGCGCTTCTGGCTCAAGAAGTGCATGTTGCAATAGGTATGCCATAGTTGAGCAACAGCATATCTAAGGAAGCAAAGGAGGAGAATATGGAAGCACCAGTTATTTGTAAAAACCTCTCCCTCCCACCATAATTGTGCTAGTCGTGCCAGAAAAGGCCCATACAGCAAATACTACACAAATATAAAGAATAAACAAGTTATAAACAAGAAAATCACCAAAAAAAAAGGCAATTTCCCAAAATAAATTTCCTTGAAACCAGATACTGCACGCATAAATATACCTTGTAAGAACCCAAGTTTTTCCATGGCCAATTTGCAAATGGAGCAGCCATTTCTTCTTCTCAAAACTGCTTTACTAAATCAGTCTTCACTAAATTTTTTTTTTTTTTTTTTTACAAAAAATTGATGTACCCCACTCTTTTTTTCTCTGATGAGAAGTTAAGAATAGAGAATATGGGATTTTTTGCAATTCCTTGGCTGAAAGAATGAGCTGTGCCTGAATAAAAGAAATAAGATTGAAAATGCTTGTGCTGAGATCCAAGGGAATGAAACCCAGAGTTTATATAAAGGGCACCCACGACCCAAAAAATTAAATGCAGGAAATTTTGACAGAAATGGTATACAGTTAGAGCAAATTAATGTGTCCCAATAAATATCAATTTTTGGATAAATACTTGAAATTTTTTTTATTTTTCTTTTTTGGCATAAAGGAGTATAGTAGTAGAGATGTGGGTTTTCTTTTTCTTTTTTTTTTTTCAATTGTGGTGTGATTGAAAATATTTAGACGCATTCTCTGAACTTTCTATCAGATCATAACTCACAAGGGTTGAATTTGTCTTTCAAGGAAGGAAAGGTTTAGTTAATTAAGTTTATTAAATGATAAAGAAGTATAGGTTGATAGGGAAATTAATGGGGGGATTTAAATGCAAGGTAGATAGGTCACCAATAGGGTTTTTACATGGTTTTAGATTGGGTCAACAAGAAACTCAAAGCGTGTGGAAAGAGGATATTTCCTAATTGACAATATATATATATATATATATATATATATATATATATATATATATATATATATATATATATATATATATATATATATATATATATATATAATTCCAGTATTGTAGATGCTGCAAATAACACATGCATTATATATCTGTGTTAATGTTTTTATCAAAGCATGTGTATTCAATTGTTATGTCACCTTAACCCAAAAAAAAAAAAAAAACTGTTGTGGAAACAAAAGTGTTAATCAACTTGTAGGGTTTAAATAGTAACGTAAAATTTTATGAATAGAGAATTTTTATAGGAAGCAAGCTCTATTTTTCTAAAAGTCAGTAAATATAACTTGCCGTATTTTTTAATTCGGTCTTCCTGTTTCACAATGTTTGTCCTTTTTTGTATGTGAGGGAATCAAGAAAATATAAAGTTCATGATAAAAGTTGTGTTAAAAAGGTCAAGTTGCTCCAAGGTTTCATTGAAAATGGAGAAACTCAATAAAAAAAAAAAGAGAGAGAAAAGGCAACTAATAAGGACAAAAACGTTAAATTAGCTATTAATATATCATTATATTGTAAAGTGACAGATATTGTGAAATAGAAAAAGTTAATTAAAGTGAGAAGCATTGTGAAACCGAGGAAGTATATATTAAATATTAAAGTTAGTATGTGCTTTATAAGATCAATAGAGAATGTTTGTGCAAATTTTTCAATGGTAAAGGAATACCTATGATTGCTCAGGATAAGATATGCTAACCTAAAACTCTGCTTAAGACTGAAGTTGTAAATCTTGTCTTAAATGTAAATTCATTCGAAAATTGCTAAAAGAATCGGAAAAGTTATGGGCTCTACACACGAGAGATAATATATGATACTTAAGGTAGATTGTTTACCAAACTCCCCAAAAATGTTGATTCCTGGAATTGAGAAACAAGTATTTAAATGTTATCCCATTTTTTGCAAGGGTACGCGACAGAAAATTAGTGATGACAAAGATATTATGTTTGGTGTCACCACTAGAATTTGATCATGTTGGTTGATTTTGATCTACAAACAATAAATTTACATACTCGTGTAAATGAGTTTATTACTAATGAGAATACTTCAAATAAACCCAAACACAATGTCATATTATCTCCCAATTGGATCTAATCGCTAGCATTCTCTTGTCAGATCATCCAATAAATAATCTTGTTAGGGTCCTTCAGGAAGTGGTCTTTTCACTATAAATCAGCTACTTGATTATGCCATGAAACTTAGTGAGAAATTACATGGGAAGGAAGTTGGATATGAAAAAGCAATGTTCCCCAAGATTAAAATCTTCTTATCCCAATTATTATTATGATGGGATCCTTCCAACGGATATCCCCAGCAAGAGGGGGCTCGATATTGATCCTATTCGCAAACTTTATCAACATGAGGCGGAAATAGTGGGCTATATATTTTTCACTGCCCTCAAGCAGAAGTTAGGCTATAGCAGCAAGAAACCTGTGGATTGATATAAGAGGAAATCAAACCATTCGATTTGATAGGAAAAGCATCCTACAATTCTATCACTCCAATCCTCTGTTGGATCAACTCCAAAAACTTATATTCATGATTTGGAGCACATGAAAGGAGAGAAGCATGATAATTTACAAAAGTGAAGCCTTCAATATCATCAGACTTACAATTAGAGTTAAAAGATCGTTGCTATGGAAAGCCAAATTGAGATACACCATCATAACTCTACAACACTTATCACCAAGTTCGAGAAAAGCGAATAATATCCTGTTAAATGGGACAAGCCACGTGGAGGATATGTTAAACTCAATTTTAATGGATCATTTAGTAATAGTAATGCAGTTGTAAAGTTCATTATACAAGACAAAAATGCAAATTTGTTTTGAGAAATTTCCTAACTTGATTCTACATCTATTTTAATTGCTCAAACTAGTTCCTTAAGATCTGGGTATAAGCACTTAAAGCAGACCATTGAAAACTACATATTAAAATCGATAAAAAGATCATTATAGAGGAGATAAAAGGGAAGCTCAAGCATCCATGACAAGTCGATCTCATCTCCAAAGATATCATCTTTCTTATGAGCAAATTCACTAGCTTTAGGATCAATCACATTTTAAAGAAGTCAATTACACTGCAAACTTGTTAGCGTGTTTTGGTCAGTCAATTACTTCCCCATTTTTTAAACATGTTATCTGTCTTTCTCCCTTTTAGTTATTTTAACATATGATAATTTAGGTATAACCTTTGAGTAAGTTCTACCGGCCGAATTTAGTACAATAATACTTCATTAATGTGGAGGGTCCTGTTGCAGTCTTAATTAGCTTCCTAATAGGGTTATTTTGAGCACTAGTTTCAAGCCTCCTTCCTGGATCCATGCCCTCCACTGACTTGTATACCCCATCACGACATGTCCACTGTGGGACTTGCAATAATTTCCTTCTGTTCAGGTTTTATTTATTGGACATCATGTGCATCGGATGGATTCATAACATTGTAATTTACTGTAAAATGTAGAAGATGCCGATGTTAGTCATTCTTTTTAGATTTTTATTAGACCTTGTACAAATTTGGTATATTGCTATACACCTAGAATTCCTACTTTTTTATATTTGTAAATGTATATAAAATAAAAAAATTGTATATCTTGAATATATCATGAACAATAGAGTACTCAACAACCCATTATTACCATTTTGACACAAATGTTAATACATTCAATATCAGGTATGTTCTTTTTAATTATTGTAAATATTTATGATCAATATTCAATACAAATTTATCAGCCTAAATTTAAAATGCGCATTATATCATGAATATAAAAATTTAATGTAACTAAGATCAGTTATCTTCATATAAAAAAAAAGAAAGAAATAGTCATATATTTATAGAATTTATACATACTTTTCCACTTATTGTTATTTCAAAAAACAAAATGAGAAGAATGTCTCATCCCAGTCAGCTCACCACTATTCATCTTCTACAATTTAACTCAACCTTTTCAATCTTTGGGCTGCCAATGGTCCAAATGAAGTTGATATGTTTAATGTGTGACTCGAGGAATTCAATGTATATATGTTGGTTGGACGAGATCAATATGCACATATAGAACCATTAGCAATAGTTGTACATTTAGAATATTTGTCTATAAGTGTTCCACTTTTAAGTTCCCACATAACTAACAGTTTTTTTAAAAAAAAATAGTTCCCACATAACTAACAGTTCTTTTGAAAAAAAAAAAAAATCGACTAAGTGACCAAAACACCTGTGTGAAACAAATAAATCCACCAGATATGGCTTACACAATATATAGGACCCATGCAGGTCCACAGTATGTAATGAGTCAATCTATAGTACTTCCTTCAAATATATAAATATAATTCAACCACTAATAAGATGCATAAATTAATATAGGTTGAAAATTCCTTGACAAGAAGAGAAGCCCCAATGGCGCACATTTAAATATTTATGGATTGGTCGTCAATTGAGACTAGAAATTCTGGCGAAACCTCAGATGGTGATTGATTCTTAGGGACTGGTTCTTACCGACCCATACGCAAATTGACCCAGTACATGCATGGTGATGTGCAGTCTACCACTTGCTACTTGCAAGAACGAGTATGGATGGATAGACTGAAAATTCTCTTGTCTCAAAATCCCAAGTTGTGCACATTAGAAATTAATTAACCTAACAAATTGGAGACTATAATTAAATCTATTATTATGAATTAATAGTGTTCAAAAGCTTTTTTTTAGTACCTGTGGAGATTATAACCTCGTCTTCATTTGGACTAAATCTATTTACTATTCTGAGTAAACCTAATGATAGTACTAATGATCTACCAATGTCAAATTTAAGGTTGGATGGTTATGTCAATATATATAGTTTTAGGATAAAACTATGTGTTAGGTAAGTATTTGTCCATAATTGATTCTTAGGTACAACCGTTGTGAGAAAGACTACCTAATTTTCGTTGTGTATTTATTATTTATCCATTAAAAAAAGATGCATTATGGTTATCTATTTTGTTTGATGTGCTTGGATCTACTACGAAATTTTTAGATTAACCATGAAAATTTATACGTAAATGTAAAGGATTAAAACCTATAAATTCACTTCTAAAATTAACACATGATAAGACCCAACATCCGGGAGAGAAGTACCTTTTTTTTTTTTGACAGATGGCAGAGAAGTACTTATGAACTTGGTAGTTGAGTCTTAAGGGATTTGGTTGAGTTTTCCAAAAACTGTTACAAAATTTATAGCAAAGTTATGAAAATTTGTTCTTAAAAGATCCAACTCGAACAGCTACAAACTATAAGTTAGCTTAAATGAACAATACTGATTATAGTATCATTTTATCGTGACATATATATTATCTTCTCTAACCCTTTTTTATTCGTATAAATTTAATACATTAATTTAAATCACGTAAAAATATTTTAAAAAAAAAAACAAGTAATGAATTTTAACCACGTCTAATAATTGTTCCATTTTCAATTTTTATATACTCCTACATGCAAGAATAATTAGGTATGGAGATAATCAAGAAATTGGGGCCAACATTTGAAGCCATATGTGATTAAAAACAAATGGATTGTTTCCCATCGCCCCCACATCAATTAATTGATCACAAGTTGACGTCGATATTAAGAACAATATTCAGGGTATGTGAGGATATCTCATTCCTATTGTTATAATTCTTTATAATAATCTGTACTAAAATTGGATAATTCAAGACTGAGAAATAAATTTTGGTATTTTTTTTTTCTCCAATAAAAAATATTTAATGTCATTTTTTTGTTGTTACAAAGTTCGTAACAGATCGCTACTTGTCTTCATATAGAAAAGAAATAATAACATAGTGTCATTTATTTGTTGTTACAAAGTACGTAATAGATCGCAACAAGTATGGGCGGGTACCCGGAACCCGACTAAAAATGGTCAAACGGGTCAAGTTTCGGAATTGAAAACTGGTCAAACGATTTCAGATAAGGTTCCTAAAATTTAGGAACTTGTCAAACAACTTTAGGTTCCGGTTTCGATTTCAAAAATCAAACCCTAGTACCATAACCTTAAATCATTAAGATAGGTTCAGAACCGTAGGTACCCAAAAATATTAATGATTATAAATTAGAAGCCTTTTCAATTTTCACTTGATATTAGTGTGAATCTCGTCCTTCGCAATGGTATATGCTATTAGTTAGGCAGTTGATATATTCTATATATTTTTGATGAAAAAAAAAGTAAGGGATTAATCATTTTTTTAATACCATATGGTATAATTTTTTCCCTTTTTATAAAACAAATAATAAAATTTTGAATAAATATACTCAATAAACGTGACTTTGGTAATAGCTTTGTCCGAAATTATTCATAATAATAGCAAAAAAATTAAAGATAATCAATATAATTTCCCTACTAATTGCTTTTTTTTTTTTTTTTGCTGAAAATAAAAAATAGTAATCTACCTTAGGTGAATTTTGAATAGCCAATAAAACAAAAAAATTTATAATAATATGTGTTAAATGTCTGATAAAAATTTAAAATAAATCTTAAAGAGAATGATATAAAAGAGTCACCAACAATTACACTAATCTAATAAATCAATTGACTAATAAACTAATTAAGCAACATTAAATTCTATTAAATAAAATCTAATTGCATCATCCATTGAATAATAAATCTAAATTAAAATAAGCAAAAAAATAAAAAAGAGATATTAATAATTGTAAAATTATGTACCTTATCAAGACATATATATAATAGGGGAGAGAATAACTTAAAATTAATAGAAAACTACACTAATCCACTAAAAGTACATAATAATATGCAAAAAATCTTTAAAATATGGAAATAACGATAGTTGATAGATTTTTTTATTGAAAGATGGGGTGATAGCTGATAAATTGAATTAAGACAAAATATGCAAATAAAATTAAAATAATTTTTATAAAAAAAGGTAGAAAGAAGAGAAGTAGAAAGATTATCCTAATAGGAGTATATTTTTTGTCCCATTTTATAATCAGTTCCTAGTATTAATCAATTAATATGCCATTATTTTTTCAACAAAAAGGACAATTTTGGAAGCTTAACTATAATTGGCATTTTTGCTGTCATATAATATTATGAGTCAAAACTAAAATGTTGTATATTAATAATAATGTTGCCTATTAATTAGTTGCATAACTGAAAATAATAAAGTCAAATAAAGACAATTGAATGTTTAAAAAATTTGTGATAAAAAAAAGAATGCTTAAAAAATTAAAATAATTTAAATTGTAACTATATTATAATTATCGTAATTATTATAATCTATTTAGTTTATATATGTTTTAATACTAAAATTAATAGATATATCATATTATAGTTTTTTTTGTAACAGTCACATTAATTATATATGATAAATATTATTTTTATTAAGTATTTTTTTAAAAACATTTGAATTTTATAACTGTTGAAGTAATAGAATAATCCTTCAAAAAAATACCTGTAATAAAATGAAAAATTAATTATGACTATAATCAAAATTTATAGGTAATAAAGTGTAATTGTTGATCATAGTCATTCAAGAATAGTTAATGGACTTTACTTTATTTATAATTAAAATTTATAAGTAATAAAGTGGATGTTACAAAAAGGCTTTGATAATATAAAAAAAGAAAAATGATTAAACAAAAAGAACCAATGGCGACGTGCCAAATGTCTAGTACATACCAAAGCACTCAATTTTAAGTATATACTAGTGTGAATCCCGTGATTTGCACGGATATGTGCTATTATTAACAAATAATAATTTGAACCAAAATTTTTTATCATAATAAAAAAATTAAATATAATCAATATCATTTTCTCTACTAATTGCTAACTTAATAAATATTCATATTTTTATAACTGAATATATGCAATAAAATAAAAATAAATGAATGATTAAAGAAATTTTAAAAAATAAATTATAATTATTATAATACTATATTATAATTATCATAATTCATTTAATTTATTTAAATTTTAATACTGAAATTAATAGATATTATATTACAGTTTTTTTGGCAATAGTTAGACTAATTATATACAATAAATATTATTTTTATTAAGAATTTTTTAAAAAATTTAATTTTACAATTGTTGAAAAAATGGACTAATCCTTCAAAAAAAATATAGGTAATAAAATCTAATTTAATTATGATTATGATTAAAGTTTACAGGTAATAAACTATGATTAATGTTTTAGAAAAATTAAGTGTAATGAATGTTCATAGTCATTCAAGAATGGTGAATGGACTTCATTTCACTTATAATTAAAATTTATTTATAATAAAGTTGATGTTACAAAAAGGCTTTGATAATATAAAAAAAGATAAAATAAAAAAATCAATAATGATGTGCCAAATGTCTAACCCATAGCAAATCACTCAATTTTAAGTATATACTAGTGTAAATCCCGTGTTTCGTATGGATATGTGCTATTATTATTTAAGTAGTTTATATATTTTATAAATATTAAATATATATTTTTTTATAAAATTAGAGATATTAGCCTTAAAATATATATGGAGGTTTTATAATCTAAAGGTAATTATTAGGAGGAAAAATATAAATTTTGATTTACTTAATGGAAAAAAATTCTTAATCATGTGAACTTATAAAAATATTTTGCCAACTCATCATTTTCTCCCACCATATTTTAGAATTGATACGTATCGGTTCCACTTTGTTAGCGTCAAACTCCTTTAAATATATGTATTTATTGTTGGATATTTTGTTTGTAGAAATATCTCACAGGGTCCTACTAAATTAATTGCATTAGTGTATTTAATTTAAAAATTGTAACTGTTAATTTTGAGTGTAGAGATGTCAGATTTATGCTTACTTTGACCCAAATTATATAACTATAAGTCAACTCAAGTATGCTTTCATTCATGCCAATACTCAAGTATACTTTCATTCATGCCAATTTGAACTAAAACGGAAGATAATTTTAAAAATAAAAATTTCAACCCGTAATACACTAAAATGGCATTAGTGTATTAAATTTAAAAATTGTAACTGTTAATTTTAAATATTAATTTTAATTAATTGCTCATTTCAATTTTAAAGTTTGCAAGGTTCTTTAGGGGAATGCTAGAGGAAGGTGTTTACCTTGCGCCATCTCAGTTTGAAGCTGGTTTCACAGGCTAACACATACTACTGAAGATATTCAACATACAATAGCGGCAGCTCAGAAGGTTATGCGCGAAATTTAGAAGATTGATTTCTTGGATCCATTTTGCCCAGTTTATCAAAATAATATAACGGAAGATATTAAAATTTTTATGGAAAGAAACATTATCAATTTATGGAGAATCTTGAATATCTTTAGTTAATGGGTTACATTAAAATTTTAACTTATTGAATTTCATTAGGTTAGGTTAGTGGTAAGGTTTTTCTTTTTAAAAATTAAAAAATAATAACTGTTAAATTTTTAAATTAATTCAAATTAATTGCTCATTGACTTATATTTAATACACAATTGTCTAATATTCTAAAATAAAGTTAATTTTAAAATTTTAAAATAGAAGAAAACAACCAATAATAATATACCATTTGTCGATCTCCTAACCTAATTATAATGTAACATTTGTCGATTTTCCAACAAAACACTCACTTTTAAGTAAGTATATATATATATATATATATATATATATATATATATGATACCCAAATAATTTTTCAGTTTTAATATTTAGGCTCAAGCCAACATTGATTACAAAACCCGAAGTACTAGTAGTAATCCACCACTTATTTTCTCTCTCCCCCTCATTTCTCACTTCTCTATTTACTTGCTTGTTCCTCTCTTCCAGCCTCTCCAACCCACTCCTTCAGTGGCAGAATTTTGGGGGTGGAGGTTGAAACTTTGTTTTTCTAAAATTTATCCTTAAAAATTTAAAGTGGGAAAAAATAATAGTTTTTAGGAAAATTATTTCTATATTTCTTAATTTTTCAAGTAAAAATATTTTAACAACAATTATTTAGTGTAAGGAAAAATTATATAATTATTGTGTAAAATGTATTATTTTTACATAATATCTTGAACATGACTTAGAATAGTTTAATAAATTAGGAAGAGAAAGTTAGGCTATATACTATGACAAATTGACAACGCATATAGCCCTTTCAACCTTTTTTTTTTATCTTTCTTTCTTGCACGCACTCTCTCTCTCTCTCTCATCCTTACTTCCTCTCTCCAACCAATTAATCTGTTGTCTTGTAAATTACAATACTACTTTTTCTCTCTACATTTTAATATAAACTAATGTAAATTTCAATCCCAATAACAATTTTCAAAAGAAAATTTTTTTGGCCAAGATTACTCATCCAAACACCAAATATGTTTACCATTAAACATATATTTCTTTTAGTGAGTTGATTAGTATTAAATTTATGTATTATTATATTAGTTAAACTAATTTATTTCTCGAATGTTAATAATAATGATACTAATTGTTATTTAATTGAATTAGTTAATTACTATATTGAATAGATACTATATTGAATAATTAGTACAATTATAGTTGTGTCAACTAATTTAATAACATAGACTAATGAAGTAGATTTTATAAGTGATAATTATTCAAGGGATAATTTCTATATTATTAGTTATAAAGTGTGATTTCTTATTTATTTATTATACAAATTTTCTTCATATTACTTTTGTAGCTAATAGTTGATATATCATAATAGTTTACTTTCTAACTTATATTAATAGTAATGGCGAAGTTAGAAATTTTATTCAACGGTATCCCCTATTTAGTATCTTTAAATTTTATAACTATTAGTTATTTTTTTCATGGGTATCCCATTTAATATTTTTATGAATTTTTAATAATTTTTACTCATATATTCTAATAATTTTTTTAATCAACGGTGTTCCGGGACACTATTAACCAAATAATAGTAGTTCTTCCCCTAATAAATAGTATTTTTACTTACTACCAGTCCCAAAAAAATTTCAAATTCCACCCTTGCACTCCTTCCACCTTCACCCAGACGACAGCCACCCACCTCTCACTCAATCAACCACGTGCAAACCCGCATTCTCAAATTCGCTCACATCGATGTCTTCCAAAAGACTTAAGTTCATAATTTTCCTTGTATGCTCTCTTTACTACAGCTAGTCTCTCTGCCTCTCTTTCTCTCTCTCGACCCTCTCTGATCCAACGGCGGAACCAGGGGGCCAGGGTCATGGTACCCCCATCATTTTGGAAATTTTTTTTAATTAATATTTAACTTTAAATAATTTAATTTAAAAATATTTATCAAATTAAATTTTAAAAATTTTAGTGATATTTATTATAAAATAAGTTGAATATCTAACAAATTAGTAAGGAAAAAGATAGGGTACAAGTTATTTTATAATATATATAGCCATGAAATTACTAATTTTTTTAATCTTGCTCTCTATCTTACAACCTTAACCTTACTCTTTTTCTCTACTTTTCGATTTAAAATAGTGTAAATTTTATTTCCAATTATCAATTCTCAAAAGAAGATAATTTTTTCAAGGCTTCCAATCAAAACACTAGCTACGTTTAGCACTATATTATGACTATATGATTTATTATTGTTATTATTATTTATTTATTATTGTTATTATTTTAATAATAATTTTATAGTTTATTATTATTATTGTTATTGTTTAATTATTTAATTAAATTAGTTAATTATTATATTGAGTAACTAGTTTATTACAAAAAGGGATTCCAATAACTAGTTCATTATTAAAAAAATATGACTATGATTTATTATTATTATTGTTATTGTTGTTCTTTTATTATTATTTTTTTAATGACAATTTTATAGTTTATTATTTATTTATTTATTTACTTAATTGAATTAGTTGAGCCAAGTATGTCAAAGAGAATAATTGACTCATTTTTTAAGAAACAAATGAAGACAATATCCGTGAGAATACCGCGCAAACTAATAAAAACCATATTTCATAACAAGATGGAAGATGAATTTCTCAAAAATTATATGCTTGTGTACATCGACAAGGAGATTATTAAAACATTCGAGATCGATATGATAATTGACGATTTTGACAAAATTAAAGAGAGATAGACACAATTTAAATAATTTTCTATCTATTTATTACATAAATTTTTTTCATAATGTTCTTTACAAATTAATTGTAATTAATATTTAATATAATAATATTTTTTAATTCACTATCGATCCTGATAAAATTTTGTGATTGCGCCCCTTGCATGCTCTCTCTTTGTCTCGCAAATGTGAATTCATTTGGCTTTGCTGCTTTTTTAGCCAAGACAGAGCTTTGAACATCCTGGCTACACTAAACCCAAGGGGAGGGATCACATTGATGGTTCACTGTTGTACCCACAAAACGCAGAATCATTAGAACCTTCAGTAGGAGGACAGGACTGCAATACATTTCTACTTCGTACTCAGCCCTGGCTCTACGGCAGCAACAAAGTAAGATGGATTGGATGCACATTGGGAACCAATGCAAACAACTTTTCTTTGCCAAAGCAAAATAAAGGAAAATGGCAAAGTTTGTATATTTTTATACAAGATAAAGATGGAAACAAACTTTAGGGGTTTGAAAATGTAGCAAAACTTATGCCTACCTCCAATCAAAATCTTCTTGTCTAACAAGTAATGTACAGAAAAGTAGCACATCCAGTAATTATCTCTAAGGGCCTTACTTTGTCAATTGAGCACCAAATTGACCTATGCAAAAATTTCTCTGATCATAGCATAGAGCAGGCCATATTTTCTATATCCCCAATGCCAAATACCCTGGCCTAGATGGATTCAGTACTGTTTTTTTTATACATTGTATTGAAATTGGGAGCTTAATTTGTGAGGCAGTTCAGAATTCTTTGCAACTGGCAAATTACTCAAAACCTATAATACAACTAATCTGGTGATACTTCTCAAGACTCATTCTCCAAGCACAGCAGCTGATTTCAGGCCTATATCTCATTGTACTGTCATCTATAATGTCATCTCCAAACTCATGTATGACATAATTAAAGTTGTCCTCCTTGCTCTCATTGATTAGAGTCAAGGGGCTTTTATCCAACGCATAGAATTGTTGTATAACGCTCTTCTTTGCCAGGAAATAACCAGATACAAAAGGAAAAATGTATCTGCAAGGATGTCTTATGAAGATTGATTTGAAGAAAGAATTTGATTCAATATATTGGGATTTCAGTCAAGAAATGCTCACTGCCCTCGAATTTGTTGGGATTATGGAGTCTAATAGATGCTTTGGGCTCGGAAAATCGCGTTACGGGGCAAGAAACGGCAAACACGGGCAAGAGGCAACAAGCACAGATCGTGTTGGACGAAACCAGTGCAGCCAGCAAGGACCAGCACCGGACACAGGCTGGCAGTGTCCAGTGACACGGCCCCTGCCAGCAGCACGGACAGCTTGTGCTTCTGGGCACGGCCCGTGCCGGGTGTGTGACCCTTGGGCTGCACAGTTTGAAGCATTTTTCTGTCCATTTTCTTGTGTTAATGCATGTTAATGCTCGGTTTATGGCTTGTAAATGTTGTAAGGTTCTTTCATGGCTATTTAATCAGTGTCAAACCTCCATTGTTGATGGAAGTGAGTAGTTATTACAAAGTGAAGCAAGTGAGTGGTTGAGGGAAATCCTTTGTAAATTACTCAAAATCTAGTGCATCGATTTCGTGGTTTTTTTCCAGGTTTGGGTTCTTCCACGTTAAAATCTTGTGTCTCAAATTCTTGTTTCATTTTCTTTTGTCCAAAGTCTCATTGTTGTGAACTCCAATCCTAACAGAATTTTCCCCGCTCTTCATCAAATGGATCGTGATCTAGATAAGCTTGCATACTTTCTCCCTGAGACTCAACGGCAACACTCGTGGATATTTTGAAGAAGGTAGCGGACTCAGTAAACCACTAAGTATTATGATTTCAGATTCCACCTTGGCTGCAAAGAATGGTTCATTTGGTATTGATGATGACTTAATTCTTTTTGTGCTACCCATCCTATAGCTCTGTTCAGAGGCTCATGTTTTGATTTTGAGAAGTTCTCAAATTCCACTGGATTGACTGCAAACCAACAGAAATCATAGAGTATCATTAGGGAAGAGACCCAATCACTAATCATGTAGTCATGAATATCATAGGTTTTGTGGAGGGGAATTTCCTTCAGGTATTTGGGAGTTCCAATCACTGCTAGCAGACTAAGTAAATTGGAATACAGAATGCTAGTAGAATTCAAAAAAGTTACTGCAAGAATAAAAGCGTGGTCCTGTTGGCACATTTTCTATGCAGGTAGAATCGCTGCTGCCATCTTTATACTGACTCAGGAAGTTATCAACCAAGTTACAACCATTTGCAAGGATTACCTTTGGGGGCAAGATCACACCTATAAAAAAGTGCCTTTTGTAGCCTGGAAAAACACTTGTATTCCCAAAACTTATGGAGGGATTGGCTTGATGAACCTTGATGCATGAAACAAAGCATGCATTGCAGAGCAAGTACGCGGCATTGCTACTAAGCAAGACATATTATGGGCTAAATGGATACATGGAAAATACCTCAAAAGGCCAGCATGGTAGGACTATATACCAACACCAGATGCGTGCTTGTATTGGAGAAAGCTTTGTTAGGTCAAAGTGGAGCTCAAGTGGAACAACACCAACAAACTACTATAGAGTGGCAAGGCACCTCTAATATCTACAAAGTAAAGCATGGATATTTATGGTGTCTAAATATTAGAGAAAAACCCCTTGGACAAGATTTGTGTGGTCTACAGTAACATTCTCAAGCAGGCTTTCATTACATGGGTCTTCCTATGTAAAAAAACTTCCGATCAGGGTGAGACTAGCAAGGCACAACCCTCACATGCATACAATATCATGTGCCTTGAGCAGAAAGGCATATGAAATTATAGAGCATATTTTCTCATTATGTGTTGTAGCTAAAGAAGTCTTGCAGAGCCTGTGTGCTTGGCTTGGTTTGGAGAACAGTCTCATAAAAGACAATTCTTGGGTGTAGAGACTTCTGACCATCAGAAAACCCAAAGTTTCTAAGGACCTCATCTTTGCAACATTTACAGCATATATTCATCATCTCTGGTGGGAGAGAAGCCAGGCTGTTTTCAATCAGACGAGTACTTGCAAAAAGATATTATACACAGAATTTTGGAGGTTATTAGAAATAGATTTTTGCTTTTAGCTAAATTTTCAAAGAAACACACAGCTTGTATAAATATGATCTAGAACAAATAAAGCTATTGCAGAGGTATATTGCCTAAGCATAGTGCTACTAGTTTTGTAACATCTCCAGATGGGGTAATGGTTTAAGGTAATAAAGACTCTTCACTTATTACCCAAAAAAACAGAGGGAAGAAAGGATTTGGATTAAGACCTCAAATTGGATTTCTTCATTCTCTCTTGCTACTCCCATCCTAAGATTTCTAAAAACCTAAATTTCAAAATCAGCCTTAAATGTGTGATTAGCTTATAAAATTAAAGTGGACAATTTGTTCGTTTTAAAGTGGAGAGAGGGAATGAGCTCAGTGAAACAAATGAGAAAAACTGAAGTTATTCGTGCTTGGAGAGAAGGAAATGAGAAGAGGTATTTATTTATTTATTTTTTTTCTTTTAGGTCAAGCAAAATAATTCAAAATAATTATTTTAGTATTTAATCAATAACTACTGGTCAAAATGATATTTTAAATACACTTAAACAAGTTAAGTCACATATGAAGGTAATATTAAAATTTTATAATATTTTTAAATAAATTACAAAGTTTAAGGACATACTTGACTAAAAACTCATTATATAGGTCCAAATTTTACCTATATAAATCGCGTGTATCATGTATGTACAAAAAGAGAAAATTGGATTAACCTTTCTTACAAAAATATAATAGAGTGAAAATGCCTATTGGTCGAGGAGTATCTTCACTGGTTCACCAAGCGGAAGAAAAACAAAAAGTCCATGTATTTTTACTTACCATTTGATTCTACAAAAGGTAAAAATGCATATTTAGTTTATGTTCTTTTTAACTTATCATAAATATTTATTATTAATTAGTATTGATTATGTAAGAAATTTATAAGAAATATGGCCAAGTGCTCATGAATGCTAATTATAATTGATTGGTGTTATAAGTGCTAAATGCTAATTATAAGTACTAATTATAAGTTATTAAAAAAGACTTAAATTTGTCTTTAAAATTTATAGTTAAGGATAATTATGTAGCATTTGGTTGGATGTACTTAGCTATAAAAAACAAACAATTTTGTAATTTGTGTTTCTATTATTTTGTTTGGTTATATGAGTATTACAATCAAACACCTATCATTTAATTATGAGTATTACAAATTATGCAATCATTTTTTTTTTTTTTGGATCAGTAAATAGGTCAACCTTATATGCCCCTATCTCAAGGGAAATTCAGAGGACTAATTGGGCCGAGGGAAAGAGGAGGTGTCAAAACATAATTATTCCCCTCCCCTCCCAGAATCAAACCTGAGGGAAAGTGAAAATAGAGTGAGTAGTCACCTCTCCACTCATCACTTCCACACAAATTATGCAATCATGATATCTTTATAAAATTAATTACATTGCATCCAACTAAATGTAGTTACTAGCTCGGCAAAAATTCATTCTCCAATTTAATTCAAGTCCATAGAATTTAGATAATCGAGTAGTTACTTGCTTGACAAAAATTCAGGCCTACGAAATCTCATCTATTTTATCCAATAAATCAATAAATACATTTTATTGCTAGTTTGCTAGTAGCTACATTATAGTAGAGGACCATGGCCATACGTCCACCTGCTCGGAGGAGAAACCAAATGTGTTAACTTGCTAGGACTCCCAATCATTAAAAGCTTCAAAGGAAGCTAAGAAAACTACCGGTATCAGTGCAATATTAAGCTAACTTTTCAATGTAGCTAAAGTACCTCATAACATGTCCCATTATAATATCAAACTAGTCCTTAGTTGATCTTTAATCTAGGATAACCTGGTACTTAGGTAACTCAACAATAAATTATGCTTGTAAGAGAACTTCCATAGCACCTTCAAGTTCATCTTGTTAGCACCATTTGGTTTATCAAAATATTTTTTAATTATTGGTACAGCCCAAAAGACCGTAAGTACAAATAAAATACAAATATAATAAAAACACAACCAAAATATCACAAAACAAAAGAACACATCCAAAAAACTACCTAATCTCACAATAGTTCATACTGTACTGCCTATGTATATCTTATATTAGCATCCATCTCGACCAAGTCTCATCTTGCGGTCCATCCACCTTTTAGATAATTTTCCCCTAATTGCTAAGGTAGAAGCACTAGACACCCTACCCTAGCACCATATACATACTTACTAGCTCACGCATCATATAGTTACCAACAACCAAGAGATATTTTCCAAGGGTTTGACCAACACCGGATCTCGATGGTGTTAGGGACAAAACATCTCATAGTCCCATAATCAATATATTCACATGTCACTTTTTTTCCTGAATATTTATTATACGTTTAGTTTTTTCTTATAAGTTGTGCAAAAGAATTGAGATAAGTTGTAGGTTTGGACTTAAGCCTGAGCTTGATATCCCTTTCCTTCCTAAGTGTAGGAGCTCAACTGAAATTATTCCTAAAATAGAAATTTAGTTGGATATCTCACATCTGCCATTACAATATATATAGGAATATATGTCCTGGAAACATATTATACGCCTACTGTACCAGATGCATTTTCAAATTGGGATATTAGGATATGCTAGTCATCGATTACCAACTTTAGGCCCAACAACCTCAAATCTGTAGGTCCAACTGTCCAGGCCCAGTAGGAAGTACTCAGAACTCAGAAGCGTAGAAGCTGCCAGGAGTGACACGTCACATAGGCTGACACTGCCACGTGTCTCTCTGTGATCGCGACAGGTAGAACCTCCAAACCGCCTAAATTCCCACCCTCGCGACATCCCCTGAATCGGAAGCGAAGCAAGACAGGAGAGCAAGAGAAAAAGTGCAGAGAGAGAGAGAGAGAGAAGCTACTGGAATCTGCATCCACCGTGAAGGAGGGAAGGAGGAAGAGAGAGAATGGAGGGAAAGAAGAAGGCGTTGGTTGTAAACAAGGAGAGGCTGCTTAAGCGTAGCACCAAGAACAAGACCAAGACGACCAAGAAGAAGAGGAGTTTGCTCATCGTCAGAGGAATACTCAATTATCTTAAATCTGACTCTTATTTTTACTCCCTCTACTTTCACAATTGCAGTCTCCGAATTCTTCTGCCCTAGCTCGGGAATTTCTCTCCCTATTCCAGGTAATTTTGTTCTAATTTTTGTGGATTTTTTTATCTTTTGACATTGTTGCACCAAGTAGGGCAGTAGTTTCAGCTTGAACTATGATGGAGTAAACAGAATGTTTCTCTGAGCGTCCTTTCTGTGGCTAGATATTCAGTGATTTTTGAATTTTGGATCAAAGAATCCCAGCTGTAATTTAGGGTTAAAATTATTATATCAGACAGACAATACACTCCCTGTTTTTGAGTGGGTTTAAATTTGGATTTTTTATTTTTCTCTTTACATTTGGTGATTCTGCATGTGTGGGTCACGGGATAAAGACACAACAATGTGTGGGTATCTAGGTGAAAACTGACCCGGATCTGACATCCGAATCAAATGACCAGGATTCAAATCCGCGGTGACACCTAATGCAGCTGATCTGAAGTCAACCCGAATCCCAACATTGACCCCAATCGGACCCAATCCAAACTTCTTTTCTCCGAACTTTTTCTTTGCAAGATAAGCTTATTGGACCCAAAATCAAGTGACCCGAACTCAATCTGAATCGAAAATGACAACCGAAACCAAACTTGATATTGTTAACCTGAACATGACCCGACCTGAAGCGAACTCTACGTGAACCGTACTTAATGTCCTGTTTGTCAGGTATGTCAAGTTGGCAACTGGGGAAGTCTTTGGAGTTTCAGTTGTTATTAGAGGCACAGGCCTTTGCGGCTCACCCATCTGCATGAAGGGGGGTGTAATCATATAGACGGTTTTGAAATTTAGAGGGTATATTTACAGAAGCAATTAAGTTGGATAATCTAATTTGTGGAATCCATGGAAAAATTGAGAAGATTAATTACTGACATGGAATCAACCTAACCAATATTAGTTGAAGTTGATGATTTGAGTCCTACAAGTAAATTTTATTTGGAGTACGAAACTTTAGGGCTTTCCATGTATACTATGTAATTAAGCTCCTGTCGCTCACATATTTGTGCAATATGAATGTGACTCTGGTCGCAAAAGGGAGGACAAAGGGGGATTCACTACCAAGAAGAGACAAATTGTGTTCGAATGAGAGGTTTAAGTTCAAGCTGACACCATGGACTTTATAGTTTGCTACTTTACCAAACAGGGAGTTTCAACTAACAAATGTGTGATTAGATGCTACCATATCCAATGCATCAACTAGTTTCCAGGCTTGTGCCATTTATAGAACTCATTAGCAATTATGATATGCTATTCGGGGTAAACAAACAAATTGGTCCTTGCGCTTCTTATACACCAACAAAAGGTTTAACTGCATTTTATGTTAAAGGGTTTAACTGAATAACATATCACATTGTGTTCATCATCATTTCTCGGAATCTGTTTTTAGTTTGACTGTCACACTTAAAGCCATTAAATATTGTTGCCTCCGATTCTGTGTTGATAATCACTATATAGTTTTCTTTTTTATTGTTATAATGTTGGTGGAATAGTCGGTGGAGGTGGTGTTTAATTTGTACCCAAGCCTCTGGCACTTGTACATTTTACCTGCGAAACTAGCAGGTACCCATAAATGCAATTACGACATGATTCAAGATTTTTTTTTTTTTTTTTTTTTTTTTTTTTTTTTGTGTTCATGCAGCAGTGATTTTGGGTGTCAATGAGATGTACAGACAAAAAGTAGGCGATTGACCTGGAGTTCTTGTTGGGTATGGCCCAAAGCCCCATCAAAGGCTGAAGGTGTTACCCAACCCGAGCCCATGGACAACTCCTTGCAAGGCTCGCACCCGTGAGGGTCACAAAATCCGAGACAATGAAAACCGAAGGCCAGACCGTGCCACATCCGAAAGCCCCTGGGCGGCTGCTGGTCTCTTCGTGGTTGGGGCTGCAGGCTTGATTTATTTAGGTTGTTTTTGACCTAATTAGTAATTAGCAACCAAGAGTTATTTCAGAGTTTTTCCTATGGTTTCCTATATATACGAGGTTGTTTAACCTAATTATGTGTGCCCAATATGCATCATTTGTGTGGCATAACCAATGTGCCTATTAACATTGCTCAGGGTTATTATTTCTATTCCACATAGGTAGTTGAGACAGTCTTTTGAGAGTTTTTCTTTTTCTCTGATTTTACAAAGCACATCACTCTAAAGATCGTACCCTATACTCACTTATCATATTATAATAGATTACATTGTTGTTGTCCGTGGTTTTTTCTGATTTGGGTTTTTCACATAAAATTTATGTGCCCATCACCTAACTAATTGTGGAAATATTTTGTCAACTTCCTTACATCCCAAATCAAATTATCTTTTCGCTTCCGCTTCATATTGAATCCAACTATGACAGCTTTGTTTTGTCATTAGGACGGGAGACATGGGAACCCTTGTTGAAAAACAAGGGCAATTTGGTGAAGAATATGGTGGGCTATCTAAAATCTGACATGTACCTGTATGCTCCCCTGGATGACACTCAACCTTCCGATAATTTTGCTGAAAAGATTGTCATCTCCCCTCGAAAAGGTACAGTTGTTTTGCTTCCTCAAGGAGTTCTGTCCTGTTGTTGTGTAATTTAATCTGTTGCGCATTCTGGCTTGGAACCAATGGTTTTTAGCAAATCCATTGTTAACAAAGGTCGAGAAGCAATTTGCAGCAGTTGCAAAGTGAATGAAGGTGTGAGAGGAGTTGACCCCGTAAACTACTGGCTTCCTTTAGAGTTGTGCAAATTGTAGTTGCGTAAGTTTTGCAAAATTCCGGAATGACAGCTGATTAATTGTGCGAAAATATATATCCACCTTCAAGACTACTAGCCAATTTAAGAACTGTTTCCGAGCATGGGTTTCCTTTTCCTAAGTTTATTAATTAGCCTCTTATCATGTGGATTAGAATTATGGTCGATTTAATTGTTACGAATCTGGCAAAATTATCTGTGGTTGGCAAGATCTGTGACCTTTGTTGGGGATAATCCTCGACTGGCAGACTCTAATTTATGTCTGCAGTCGTTTTTTTGCATCATATGTTTCCTGAATGAAGTATATGACGACAGTCGTTTGAATTTGCATGTTTTCTTCTTTGCTTGCACTTGCAGGGCCAGAACAGCAGTCCAATAAGGTAACTCACAAATTTCCTGCAAAAGAGAGACCCTTGCGGAGAAAGCCAGTGGCTGAAGATTTGATGGGTGAAAAGCAAGGGGATCATTACTCGAAGGGTGCTCCTGGTGATGCGATTCTTGTGACTCCCACCACTCCAGAACTTCTGGAAGTTAAAAAGACAGTTATTCGTCGAAGCTATTATACAAGACTATCAACCAGCTCAGGTTGCATGCGCATCTTTTTTGAGTCACTTCATGCTTTGATTCATTGTGCACCCATCCCTCTTGGACTTTTACAAATTAAGAGGCTTTTCATCTTTGGTTTGTTTATGTTGAATTGTAGAAAATTTCTATTAGAAAAGCGAATTTTATACTGTAACGTCAAATTTGCTTTAGGAAATAATTTGCTTGACTCTGTGGAAGACTTCAAATCTAGGCTGTTTGCTTTGGGCTTCTATTCCAAATTTTTGAGCTATGTGCTTGTGATCAGGCTCTTTGATCCAAGTAGTGTGCTTCCCTTGAATATTCTCGGAGCATGAATCCTTCTTAATTTGTTTCTAGCCCATCATTTGACCTTAAAATTAGCTCTATCTTAGATGCTTAAGATTTTGGCATGGGTATAGCCATACAATCCTTCATTTCAAAGCCCGAAACATAAAGACAGTAAAAGGAAAGGAGAAAACTGGTGATTCATTTGTATCTGATGTCGTTCAAGCTTTCGCACTCTTTGACATTCGTTTGGCCCCTTTGTGCAGGGAATTAAGTTACGGCCTAGGAGGGGAGCAAAGGGCAGAGTATTATCCTGGGCAAGAGATATGCTTTGTAGTGGTAGAAGGTTGAGGTTACGATGGTGTCAAGTAGTTGTGAATTTGTTCGCCGTTACCCGACCCTCAGATGAATTCTGTCGCCTTACATATTCTTGCATTGCTGGGAAAACTTTCTGCTCCAGCAGGGTGTGAAGGGACTTTTTGTATATTTGTTAAACCTTGTACAAGATTCTCTCACACACACACTTCAGCTTTGGGTTTCAACTGTTGTACAACATGATTGGCTTCTGGATTTGTCATGCCATGTTCATGTCTTTATTGGTGTAAATTACGAGCTATAGCCCATGCGTGGTTAGAGTGTTTTGATATTGACATAAGCAATGATGGGAGCGGCCCACTTCTAATATCTCCGACAAGGTTTCCACTTTTGGGGGAGAAAACAGAACATAAAAAAGAATTGTAGTTTGAAGAATGCGTACTAGGGGAGGAAAAGAATTAGGTCGTTTTATTCAAGGCTTCACCCGTTGATAGGTTTTTTAGGTTTGGTGATTTCGATGCATGGACGATTTTTAAAGAATGACATAGTCGAGGCTCGTGGATGATTTTTAAAGAATGACATAGTCGAACCTCGAGTTATGTCTTATGCACGGGAGATACACTTGTTACACGCGGTTGCTAGTTTAAGATTTAGACAGCAGCTGCGTACCTCAATAACAATTGATTCTAAAATCGTCTACTGTGATTATATCTAAAAATAACAATTACCTATTATATGATTGAGTTGACGTGCTGGGAATTTGACTTGGTCGATTGGAATTGATGTGATTAGGAATTCGACATGATAGTTACTTGTACCAGATTTATATAATTCAGTTGTTTTGCTCTGTAAAACCACCGTCCAAAAAGATATTACAGACTTGGTTAATTCATTGGCATGCGCTATTCATTGCGGTTTCTCTTCTTTGTTATACAATAATGTGACAATCAATGTATTATTCCTCATATATTTGATGATGATTTCACATACAACTCCAAATTAGCGTGAAAACATCATCTCAGTCTGTATATCACCAATTAGGGGTGGGCATGGTTAATGGGTATACTAAGATTGGAGCAAAACCAACCAAATGGGTCAGGTTTTAAAATTGGAATCGGAATCGTTTAATCGGTTTCGTGTAAAATTCTTAAAATTTAGGAACCTATCAAAAAGATTCAGATTCGAGTTCTAAAAACTTAAACCATGGAACTTGAAATCGTCACTACTCATAATCTTTATTTGTTACTACTCATAATCTTTCTTTGAACCCTGGAACTTAGAACTGCCGGTACCCATAATGTTTAACAATGTTTTCAATTTTTTCAGTTTTTAGTTTGTAATATAGAACTTGTGTGATTTCAGATGTAATGTTTAGTATGAGGTCCAATCTACAATTAATTAAGAAACTTAAGTAATACTAGTAACCATCTCACTTAATTTTTTTCTGTCCTCCCTCATTTTCTTCCCTTTTCCCATCCCACCTCCCAAACGACATCCATCCACCCCGTGCTCCCCCTACCCCCGCTGCACTCTCTCTCACAAATCCATTCTTCTCAGTTAGCCATATCCACTTTCACAAACGGCGGTGGACGACTACAGCTACTCAACAACTTATGGCCAGTCCGCTGTTTTCTGCTCTGTCTGGTTCCCTGGCTCATTTTCGTAATTCCTTTCCCTCCGTCTCTCTCTCTTTGTCTGTCTCTTGTCTCTCGGCCCTCTAATCCACCTACAATTTGATGGAATTTCTTGTAGTGTGGTTGAGAAAAAAACTCAATTTAATCTTGTCCTATGGAAGTTATGTCAAGATAATCGATCCAATCGTCGACCCGATTGAGAAAGTGGTTTAATCGATTAATTGGTTGAATCATTTAAACTGGATTAGACAGATTGACCCAGTTTAATGGTTGGACCGAATTGAACCAAAATGATCCGATTGACTATAGAACTATACCTCATATATATGAATTATCTATTTTTTAAAATAAAAATTAAGAGACGAATAAAATATAATTTTTATATAAAACTATTAAAGTCGACATAAGTCTATTTAATCCTTTTTATTCAAAAATTTAATCACATAATATATGTTCCACTTTCTAACACTTAACCTCGGAAGAACTAAAATAAATCCTAGCTCCTTCCTTCTTCTCCTGCTACTACGCGTGCATCCCTCTTCCTATTTTCTTTCTCATCTGCTTATTTTGCTCTTCTCCATCCAAGTGACTGGACTCGGGAATTTACGGAAGGGGTCGAAATAAACTAAATAATAGTGTACACAAGTAAAAATTTCGCAGAGTTTCCTCTATAATATGGCTAATCCCATAGGCTTAAAGCCTTAACCCCGCACGAAACACATTCATAAACTCAACGAGCCACACACTCGGAGCATCAACAACACAAACTCAACGAGCCACACGCTCGGAGTATCAACAACATAAACTCAAGGAGTCACACGCTCGGAGTATTCACATAAGTCTTTTATATTCATAAACCTATGTAGCTATCTTTTGAAATATCTATGATGAATTTTCAGATTTCGAACTTGAAGGAATGGATGGTCCTGTATTTATCTTTTTGAAATATCTATGCATTTTAACCTATAATAAAAATTAAACAACAAACCTCTATCGTGAAATTGGTATAAAGAATGAATGAAATAAAATTGAAAATCAATAAAATCACATAAATTAACGATAAAATTAAAGAAATTAAATCTAACATCACACAAATTATACCTTAAATTGAATTGAAATTGAAAAATTTGAAAGTTTTGAACTTACGGATTTGGGAATGAATCAATGATAGAGTAGAGAGAGTGTGGTGCGGGAGAGGAGAGGAGGCGATGGCGTACGGCGACCGGGGCGGGCGGGCGGCT
The DNA here is from genome assembly GCA_021018815.1 of Talinum fruticosum. NCBI lineage: Eukaryota > Viridiplantae > Streptophyta > Magnoliopsida > Caryophyllales > Talinaceae > Talinum > Talinum fruticosum. Next base: position 11,076 of record JAITYX010000174.1, on the reverse strand, counting down.
AGCAATGGCGGTGGACGGCGCCAGCGGTGTGCTGCAATGCAATCGTTTGGGGCTCCTCCGGTGTAGCTGTTGGCTGGGAGAGAGAGAGAGAGAGTGTGTGTGTGTGTGTGGGAGAGGAGAGGGAGGGCTCCGACGGTCCGCCACCGGCTCTGGCTGGGCGAGCACAAGCAGCACGGCAGCGGCGGCAATGGTGGCTCGGGGCCGGTCCGGTGGTGGGGGCAACAAAGCGGAGCAGCGCTGCAGCGTGGGGCAAAGCAGAGCGGCGAGTCGTGGAAAATAAGGTATGAAAGAAGAAGTTAAATTATGAAAAAAAGGAGATTGCCTGCATTAGGATTTGAACCCCGACCTCGCATATAGCTATTGACATTCTCACCATCTCAGCTACATTTACTTTCAGCTTAATTTCTATTTTATAAAACATTTTTTTTTGAGAGGGGATCAGTTGACCCCACTGACCACCCGGTGGGTCCGTCCCTGTCTCCATCCTTTAGCCGCCCGCTCCCCTCCTTTGCTCATTCAAACTCCCCCTCCCCTTTGTCTCTCCCCTCCTCCTCCTCTTATTCTTCTCTTTATTCCTCCCTTCCCTCGGACCATTTTTTTTTTTTCGGTTTTCTCCTTTCCTCCCCACATCCCCTTTCTCTCTGCTCCTCGCCATCTTTCTTTTCTCTCTTACCCTTCTCAACCCCTTCCCCCTTGGCCATGGCCCCATCGCCTTTCTCTCTGTCACCATATGAAGGAGCAAAAGAAAAAAATCCGTCGGACCATGGGTTGTCCGAGACACTCGTATTGACCGGGTTCAAACGAGTTTTTCGATTTGATGTTGTGAACGTTTTTAAAAGTAAGCGGATCTGTTGACCTGTGGTGTCTCCAATTTGACAAGTGGACTGATGTCGTCCGGCCCAATTCTCTTAACATACATGGGAAGAAGAAAATTACTTCGGTGTTTCCAATTTGTTAATGTAATTTTTCTACATTTCAATCTTCTCTAATCAGTCCACAATTTGCTCTTCTTTATTATCTCCGGTTCACTAAAAAGAAAATTACTTGTAGTGTCTCAAATTTGTTAATGTGATTTTTCCATGTTGGATTTTCATATTCTCCTCCGTCGTGCCACTGAGACCATGTTTCATTTAGTAACTACTTACGTCTCTTTATAACCGCTTATAACCGATTTTATAATTATCTTATACCTCCTTAGAGCCGTTTATATCTTCTTACAACTTTTTACAATTTTGTACATCTTTTTACAGTTTTATATATCCTTACAGTTTCTTATACCCTTACACTTTCTTATATTCTTATAACTTCTTACGGTTAAATGAAATAGGGTCTTGAGATTCGAAATTACTTTGCTTCTTGAACTTAGTTTAATTAAATGATTGGTGAGTGGTTGCTGGTAAGGTTTTTAAGGGTTTATAAATTTTTTTCATAAAAATAATGTTATGAACATTATGAGGTTCAAGTTTAAGTTCTTAAAATTTAGGAACTAGTCGAGTTTCGGTTCAGGATTCTAAAATTCAAGAACCTATCAAAGAGGTTTTGGGACAGGGAATCTATCACCAATCATTTAATCATATTTTTTATTCTTTTATTTGTTTTTGGAGATGAGTTGTATTTTTTTATCGGTAAGCGGGCTCATCCATATTGGATCCCCTATCTTAGGGATGTCCAACAGGTTTAATAGACCGGAGAGGGGGTGATGTTAAGATCATAAGCTATCCCTCCCTCCCCCTCTCACCATTACCACCACAACTTCCAAATTGTTCCCGCTCCCCCAAAATTGAACCTGGGGAGGGAGAAGGATAGGGTCGATGACCACTACACCACTATCCCTCGATAAGATAAGTTGCATTTGGGCGAAGGGCATGTGTGCTCATCCTACCTAATGTACATCATTGGCTTATGAAAAGCACCGATAAGATAGGTCCGAACGGAAGAAAAATAGGGAAAAGAAGGTCAAGGTAGGTCAAGTTATCAATTCTTGACTAAAACTTACCACATTTTTAGTCGTTGTAATTTCACTAAAACAGGGTTTGCATATAATTTTTTATAGTAAGAGTAAATATGAATCATCTAACTGAATCCTTATTTTGAAGGTAATTTTAGTTGGTTTTGAATGTTCAAGGAGGATAGGGATATCAAATTCGGAACCACTTAACTTCATTGCACAATTTATAAGGAAATTGTCTCTTCCAAAATTTAAATTATAAAATCGTGAATGAAAATGTGGAACGTTTATCACTAAACCAAGACTTGGTGAAAAAAGAAAAGAAAAGAAAAGAAAAGCTTACATACAACCTGATCTTACAAATCGTTAAATGTTATATTTGAGGTCATATTAATGGACCTATTACTCGCACACCACAAATAATTAGATGAACAAACAGTAATGATTTAGACAGGTTCATTGCTGCGATGGAGTATTTCGAGAAACACGAAACACACATAACTTCGTGAGGAATGAATTTTTACTCCATTTACACGTATTATTAGAGCTAAAAGAGCAAATGTAGAATGGCGTATTGAATTGAAATTGTTTACCTTTTACTCATGCAATTTAATACCTCATCCTCATCTATTATCGTCACCTCCATCGTCAACGCTTGTAGCACACGCTCACCCTTTCTTTAACTATATCTATCTCTATTGTTAAGGAAATCAAGCATCTAATAGGATTGCAAAGTTTAGAACCATAGCCCTTTTTTGTCATACTGTTAGACTATAAACTTAGTCTTCTAATTGTTAACTTAAATTTTAGGTTAAAATTGATTCTTAAATATGACATCAAAGTCTTTCTAAATGAGACATCTCATGTTTAATTTCAACAACTTTCATATTAATTATTGCACAAGGTAAGGAGAAGCTTTTATTGCATGCACGCTTTAAACGCAAAGGGCATTCGTGTGAGGGAGCGTATTATAGTATAAACATATTCTTATACTTTCAACCATTAACTTAAACTTTTTGTTGAGTTGGTTCCTAAATACATACCTATTCTTCTTTTTAAGTTTGTTGTTGATAATCTTGATGAGGCCCTTGAAAGAATGGTTATCTAGCTAGCTAGATTCTAAAACTTTAATTTTTAAGTGAATTTAATCGATTTGATCAGATCATTTGAAGGAGCGATACAGTTAGTTTAATTATGGTTTTGTCAAAAATTTTGGTTTTGCTAGTGTTTAACAAGCCCTAACAAAGTAAGACAGATCAATACATTAAAGCCCTGTTTAACAAAATGAGTTATTTGAGTAGAGGATACTTGTTTGCGTACTTGATAGCTGTTTAGGTAAGTGATAGTTAGATTTTACCTGTTAGTGGATAGCTGTTCAACAACCGTTGAATAAATGTGTTTGGTAAATTTAGTGGTTGAGTTAGCTGATTATTTTAAATTGACGTAAAAGGATAAATATAAATTAATGATGGGATGTTTTTGTCAAAAAATATGAAACGTTACTTTTAAATGTGAAAAGTTAATATTTTTAGTTCTTCAAAAACATTACTTGAAACACTATAAGGTATCGCAAACGATAGTTGAAATATTACCTTACCGAATACTAATATTTGATTGATTAGTATTTTGACTTAGTCAAACCACTAAAAATTACTCTTAACACTATTGCCGAAGACCTAAACATACTAAGTGTATTTTGATCCTTTAATGTTATAATTTAGTAAGTCCAATTATATATCTACTTGATGAGTGGAGCTGTGTCATTTTATTTCTTCCTTTTTTTTCATTAAAGGAATTGGCGAGTCTGATTAATAAAAAATCATCTGATATCTACATGAAGTTATCTAATAATAATAGGTTTAAAATATGAAAATAAATTCTCATCACCAAAAAATTAGTGGTTAATGTACTTCTGATGGCCGCAGATTGCATTTTTCAATATTATCGCGTTTTTTTTTCTAACAATGGTGAGTCATACCCATGGAACAAGTGTATATTTGACATGATATGGTATGATTAAGAAGAAGATCACTATATATGATAGAGCCATATGAAATTCATTGATAAATTCATCCTCTAATCAAAACAGGTAAACCTCATATGATGAATTTAATTTTCTTCTAGAATTCAGTATCCTCATATTTATAAAAATTCACATTTGAACGAGAAAAAAGACTCAGTATTACACTAAAAGAGAGTACTAACTCTCACAAAATAGAGATAAATTATTGAAAGGAGATTTCAAAATAATAGCAAATCTTCCTATAATCAAAACCGAGCGCTCACATATAAGAAATTTGGAGCATGCCGGCAACAGTTATAATTGATGATAGTCTCAAAACGATTAGTTTTATATATATATATATATATATATATATAATGTTACTTTCTTATTAAAGTTAAAATATTATATTAAAAACTTAATTTAACTCGAGTGTCGTTGGAGTAAGCCTTTAATTAAACATAACATACTCAATTACTTATATTAGATCAATAAACCAATCATATATATAATATTAAAAGTTGGGTCTAAGCGATGCAAGAAGCGACACATAGGATGTTTATTTAGCGATATCATTAATTGTAAAATTAGATTATCTTTAAATAAATTTACTAATTTAGTAAAAATAACATTAATATTATACTTTCTTAATAATGATATACTAATTTAGTGATGAAATTTGATAATAATAAATTACATTACATTAATGCTTATACTTCAATATTATACTCAAATATGATTAATATAAATATTATTACCATGACTAATATAAATTATTACTTTTAAAATTATTATTAATATTTCCTCCCTTGAACTCTTGAATTTCTGTACCTTAATTGGTGTATACGGTACATGTTTTTAATGAGTTAAATATTTTTATATTCAATTTATTGTATAATTTATTAATAATAATACTTATTTACAATATCATTAATACACCGTAATCGATTTACTCTTATACTATCCTTATTTCCATACAATAAAGCAAGTTATAAAAAATTTAAAAGAAATATTTTTATATTAACTATTTAAAGATAAGTATATCCACTTATGTTCTTTTAACGTATTATTAGTTTTTATTGGTATAAATTAATTAAAAATAATAAAATTAAAAAATAAATAATTATAAAAATAAAATTAATTAAAAGTTGAGCCAAAGGGAGTCAAATCGAATTGGCAATCAAGGACGCATGTGGAGATGACTAGCATTAATGCAAAAGGGCTTAAAATCCAGCAATTAAGGGGGAAAAATATGTATTTACTGAGAGGGAAAGAGGGGGAGAGAGAAAATGTGTAATGTGTACTTTGTTGGAGATAACATGACAACGTGAATTAATTGTGAAGAAAGGGAAAAATGGGCATTGCATTTGAATTAAACCCCCATGTGGGTGGCCATGTGGGAGATACATTTTGCTTTCCCTCTTTGCCATTCCATTCCCCTCCTCTGAATTTAATGGCTGCTCTCGCTTTTATATATTTTCTTATTTCTGGGCTCCACCTTCTCTTTCTGCTCGTTTTCCGGATCCTGCCATTTTCTTCACTTTTTCACATTTACTCCTTTCTTTTTCCCATTTTCCGTTGGAATCTTATGTTTGTTTTTAGTCGCCCCTTTTCATTTTTAGACGTAGTAATTATAAAAAAAATTGAATTGAGCACATCCTTAGTAAATACCTAGGCCCGGCGAAAGTAACCAATCCGAATTGATAACCCAAAACGCTAACTTGAGATGACCCAAATTTTATGCGAATTAGAACATCTTCAATCAAAGTGTTTTCTCGTGCAAGACAAACTTGTTGGACCAAACATCAATCGACTCGAAATCAACCCAACTCGAAACCGAAACCCAACGGTACTGAAAATTAAACGATTCTTAGCGACTCGAACTAACCTAACCTTAAAACAACTCGAATGACTTACTTGTCGGATCTAAAAATGCGAAAAATCATGTAAAGTAGTTTCATTTGAGAATAACATATAATTGGTAGTCTCTTATTTCAATTTTTCACTAAATCTTGCTCTTAAGAGCTTATGACAAATATACAAGAGAATAAAAATATACATATGGCATGTAAGAGCATATGTTCTCGGTAGCATTAACAACTGGTTTAATGGACCATGCAAAAGCAACCACAACTGGTTTAATAGCCCCTACCATAGGATAACTATGTGAAACTAAGTTTTGATCGTTCAGTCATCTCCAACAAAGCTACATATGGCACGTCTTTAGAGATTGGAAAGAAAATTTCATACAAACAAGGGCTTGTAACAGGGTTGCAAAATTTCGTTGTGACAGAAACAACGACACTAAGAATGGGCATCTTAGAGGCAACAAAACTTGGCATACAACATATCCATATCGAAGGTGATACTAATATTATCATTCAAGGAGATAATTAAGTATATAATTCATGCTTCTTGGCTAATTGAGTTCATTATCTAGGATATCGAAAGCGCTTCGGTGACACTCAACAGGATATTATTCATCGTATTCTTGGAAAAGCAAATTGTACGGACAATTAGATGGTCGGACGTGTAGTCCCTCTCCCTCTTAATCTTCTAGGTTGTCTAATTATTACTTAGGCAGATCTATTGTGAAAGGGTTGCTTAAAGTTCATATAAGCATTTATTTGTTTCAAAAAACCAAATGCTCCTAGAGGCCAAGGTTATTAGAATCGGAATTTTAGTTAGGATCGATCAGGGGAACTTAGAATCGAGATCGTAAGATCGAGATTGAGGATCGTAAGATTCTAAGAACAAAGTAAAATCATCATTTATAACTATATATTTACTTAAAAAAATAAAAAGTCAAAAAGGTCAAACAAAGCCCAATGATACTAACCGATTCTAACGCGATTCTAGTATAATTCTAACCGATTCCTATACGATTCCGATCGGTTTTAATGCGATAAGGCATGAATTAGGATTGAAACGATCCTAACGATTCTAATAATTCGTTCGATCCTACCCGGTACGATTCTAACAAAGCAGTGATATAGTATAAGTTGGATCATTCAACCATTTTTAGATTTGAATCGTATGATCTAAATCGCGATTTTAGTAACATTGCAAGCAGCATATAAGAATTTACCATCTTAGATAAACAACAACAATTTCTGGCATAGGTATCACTTTTATAAGTTGTATGGAGAAGTATATGTAGATAGTTTTTTTACCCTTTCTTTAAAAAAATTGACCGATTATTTAATAATATTGTTTACATCTTCAATAAATCTTTTGTGGGTCTTTGATCTATTGGTTAATTGTAGTTAAAACTAACTATCGATCCATAAGGGCGCTCCAAGAATAAAGTTTGTAAAAAGAATATGTATCAAGTCATTTAAATTAACGTGTATTAATATCTTTATTATATTATTAGATATTAATTTAACTGAAATAATTTTAGTTATATCAAAATACTCCATCTATTTCATAACACATATCATTTTAGTTAATATTTTTTGTTTTATAATTTCTATCGTTTTACAATCTCAATGACATATTATGACTAATTTACCTATTTTATCCTTATTAATTGTTTTTTCTCTCCTTTTTCATTACTTTTTTCATTTTCAATGAATTATTAGAGAAGCTTGATCTTTTGTCATAAATTTTGTATTTTTTAGTACTCCCTCATAGTCTAAAAATAACAAGTATGATGAAATAGAGGGAATATGTAAATGCACTCCTTAAAAAAAAAAAAAAAAAGTAGACACCATTCAAATTTTCATATTGTGGTTTACAAACTAAGTTTCATCATATATGTAAAATGTGATTGCAAAAAATAAAATAAAAAAAGAAAATTTTATTTGGTGATTTTGAACTTTAACACTTTCTAATTTATCTTAATTTTAAACTTTTTTCAAATGGTACCTTTAAATTTTAAAGAATATCTAAACATTATCCTTCTGTCACTGACACCGTTAGATACTAATTAGAGTGACAAAAAAACCCTTAAGATCTAACCCTTCTTCTTTCCCCTATTGAACCGAAAATTCAAACACTAAACATTATTTGTCTTGTTCGATCTTCTTTACCATTAACACTTGATGCTATTATCGCTCGCCTCCCATAAAATGTTATGAATTAATTGACATTAATGGCGAGCTATTCATTCCTACTTTGAGGTTACAATTAAGGATTCAATTGGATATTTAAGTGTTGTTTTCCTTCTCGTTTTTTTCATATTTGTTTTTCTAAATCTTTCAAATCCGTACATTTACTTCTAGAATTGTTAAATTCAAGGAAAAATTCAGTTTTTTAAAATTGAAATTGTAAGGAATTTGGTTCGAATTTTAGAAGGAATTGTTGAATTCAAGCAAGAGGGAGGAGAGTTGTGGCAGCAATGGTTCTTGGAGCCCCATTCGATGAAGGCGAGGGAGTAGAGAATTAGAGAGAAAAAATAAGGTGTTATTGAGAAAGGCAAACATAGGAGGGGAGGAGAAAGAGAAAATATTAGAATATTTAAAGGTTAGAACTCTTTTAGCTTTTAGAGTCTTTATTATTATGCAAAAAAATAAAATAGTTATAAGGGTAATTTTGTAATATAATATATTATTTTAACCTTCATCACAAAAATAAGTCAAATTTAATGTACCACATTATCATATTGTTCATGTGGTACGTACAGACAGAATTAAGAGGTTACTTTGTAAACACAATTTAAAAGATTAAGATAAATAAAAAGTGTCGAAGTTTAGGGTGACCAAATATATGTATGTGAAATATGAGGCATTTATTTTATTTGTGTTTGTGGGTTTTTAATTGTTTGCTGGTTGTGGCGAAGGCCTATTGTGTTTGCCTAATTTAAAAACTAGGTAGGTGTCCCCCACTTGGGGTCTCCATGAGTTAATTACATGATGTGGGTCGTAATTAAGGGGTCCTTGATTTTGATACGTTTCTTCCCCCATAACCACATTCTTAGATATGCATGCATTCATTATTAATTGACTTATTAATTGTTGATTGATTGCGGTGGGTTTTGTCAAATTTGGTAGCATAAGTTTTCTTAGGACTCACATGGGATTTGCATTAGCTCACATTTTAACACCACCTGCTTTCCCTTGATTGGTACGGACATGCTTTAAAATGGATTATTTGTTTCTTAATCGTTGACAAACTTTGATTTGACCCAAATTTAACTTAATTAAATCTGAAATTTTTCCTAAAGTTGCTTCTTTTTGTTAGATAATGGGACTAAATATCATTTGACTCAAAGACGGGTTAAATTGAAAGTCATTTGAATCAAAATGTTGTTAACTCATAACATAAATTTAATATGACCCTTACCTAAGCCAAACGATACGTTTGTCAAGTATAATCTATTTGTGTTAACGAGATCATACGTATTGTGGAAGTTTCTCATTGGAACAACTTATTGGTTTGGCAATTTGTATGCCACTGAAAAGGTATTCATTCGCCAAAACATGTCCGCAAGATTTATATGCCAAAATATCTTCTCCTCTTTCTTCTCCTCTTTTCAGAGATATTGATGATACAATTAAAGTCGTTAAAGTTTAACATTTTTTGAGTTGGTAAGGGACCTCTTATTACCTGAATTTAAGACGCACGACAAAAATTACATGTACCAGATTGAAAAAAAAAAATCCAATATATAATTACTCTACCAACTAAATAATATTACATGAATTCCAAATGAAATACGTACAAAATAAAAGCTTAATCAAAAACATTGACATTGCCACCATCGAGTAAGTGATATAATTAATGTTAACCTTTTAGAATAACATAGAATATTCAAAGAAGATAAAAGTCGTTGGAATAAATCGATGGTTTTCTCATTTGTTCATTAGCCTCGCACATTTCTATGTTATAACGTCATTCATTATTATTTATGTTTTCTTTTTGAGAAATGGATATTCATTATTTTAAATAATATAAGAGGTAGAGACTTCTAATTAACTATTTATGTGTTGCAACTATACAAATAATAAAAGACATTTATAAAAGAAATACTGAGCAAATTAAATGGCATAGAGTACCCACAATTATATTGTTTATATGTCCCCTCATATGTAGGCTATTGACAAGGCCCAAAATATAGTATAATTTGATAAGAGACAGTGGTGAACCAAGATCGAGCAACTCACTGTGATAAACATGTTCAATTCATCTATACTAACCCTTAATAATCAAGCAGCACATACAAATCTATGAGATTTCAACGTGAGATCAACTTGTACTCGGGCGAAGTAATTCTGGTGAGCTTTACAGGAATTACTGAGCAGGCAAAAAAGAAAAGTTTTGATTGAACTATGATCTAAAGAGTAAAGGAAAAGAATCGAATAATCGTCTCTTAAGATCGAAATCAATAGAATAACCATTTGTTTACTAGGTTACGATCCGCGAATAGAGTATACACTATATAATCAATGGCTCCTATCCCCAGAAATAATTCATAAATTATTAATAAATTTGATCAGATAATAGAACTGATTGGTGAGAACATTTAAACTAAGAAATGGATTTTTATGGAGTTGTTGTCTAAATCTTAAATAGAACCATAGATGAAGTATCATTAATGTATACATGGTCTAAAAAATATAAACCCATCAATCGGTGATTAGTTCAAATTCATTAACGTTGCCAATCCGGTCTAGCTGAGTTGAGCATCCTAACAAGTAAGTAATGATCACTCAAATATGTGAGTATCTATATGGTTTGGTCATAATCGATCATGGGAGAAGACCAGTGATTTCCAAGCAACGTCAGAACTTCTGCTGTAGGCACTGTTAGGGTCGAATCCCTAAGCTGTACTTTAGCTAATTTACCAACATTCCTATGGAACAAATCGGTAACGAAATATCATTAATAGAAAAAATAGTTAGGTCCTTCTTTTCTTTTGATTTACCATTCCTAACACAAACCTCCGTCAATTTACTTTGGCAAAAAAAAGATTGGTATACAAACTCTTACTTTGTATTTTATTGGGGGTTCGTCAGCGAAAATATTTACCACTAACCGTGTTGCTTGTTGCGACCGCCACTCACTATCCTTTGTATGGGGTCGTTGAAGAAGTCAAATGTTTTGGACCAATTCCTCACGGTAGATAAGATAATTTTGAATTAAGACTTAAGATTGTTGTTCATCCTTCCTAGCAATACGTAAC
>JAITYX010000173.1:0-113142 GCA_021018815.1 Talinum fruticosum | reverse complement strand
TAAAATTCAAACAAATCAAATTAACTACTAAATTTCTAATTTTAATTCCAAAAACTTCTGAGATTATGCACTATTATTCTAATAATCTAAATTTAACAAAACTATCCTAATTAATTCTGGAAAATTAAAACAGAAAATCAAATAAAAAACTTAAACAGGAAATTAAAACGTAGAATAATTCAGAATTAAATAACTAAAAATAACAGAAAATTATCTAATAATATAAATAAATATCCCAGACAGAATATAAAGCTTGTAATAACCCAGGAATGTTTTTTTATAATTTTTTCAGAATAATTAAAACAGAAAACTAAAGCAGAAATTAAATAAATTCTAAAACAGAAAATTAAATAAATAATATTCTGCACTAAATTAATTACGAAAATAAATACTAAAATTATCCAAAATAATAATACTAATTTTCTAAACCTAACCAGACCCTAAAAATATAAAAAGAAAATTTAAAGTCTAATTTACGAATTTATTTTATTAAAACCTGCAGTAATTAAATTCAAGAATTAAATCTGAAAAATATCAAACTAATTCCAAAATTCTAAAATTTAATTACAGCAAACTAGGACTCTATCTAAACCCTAAAATAAGATAAATCATGAAAAAACAAAAGACACTATTTTAAAACTAATTTCTAACAAACTGACTCAAAATAATAAAAACTGATAGAAAATAATCTGAAAATTAAAATATATAAAGACTCAAAATAAAATAAAAATAAAATTACTAAAACTAACCTAAAATACTGATCTTTAGGGGGTAATGAAATTAATAATAAAAGACTATATATTTATAAATAAAAATTGACAAACTAAAGAAAATAACTAAAAAGCAAACAAATAATTATCAAAGATATAAAATTTATAAAAACACTTAGTAAAATCTATATCCACCATGCAAATTATTATTTATCATTAACACACAAATTGATCTACCCATGAGCTAAATCTATAGAAGACAACCACTAGCGGATCTTCCCTGCTTTTCCTTAGTTATTAGTTTATTTAGGCCTAGCCCTAATATAAACCCTACTAATATTGATAACCCTAGCACTAGCACTAGAATTTAATCAAATTAGAGCATTAAGTATTAGAAAAACATCATCTTGCACCTAATAACCAATCTACTAGCAAATTGATTTAAGAAGGATCTATGATAATTTCCTAATTAAAAGAGATGGGTATGAGCCATCCATGATTAACTAGGGTGATACTTATGTCTAAAAGATCAAGCAATTACGCACTTAAACCCTTTAAACTATCACATGAATTTATATAAACTAAGTAGCGTGCACTCTAATTAATTAGACATAAATTCATAAACATTACACACAAATTGTCATAGAATCATGGATTGAATGAAGAAGACAATAAAAATTGAAACTTTGTTTCAAAATAAATAATTTAACATGGCTTCAAGTAGATTATACAAAGTATAAGAAAACTACTCACACATAATGTAATTTAAAACATGTAAACTAAATAAAACTAGCATCTTTAATATTAATCTAACAATAAAAACTCAATCTTTTCTAATAAAAATTACAAAACTAAATTATACTACCGATATTAGTTTCTTTGACCCGGAAGATGAAGAAGATGATGATGGATCGTGGCTGGCTCGGGCAGCTGGACAGCAAGCAGCGAGCCAGTGAGCAGCGCGCATGCTAGCGGTCAGGCGGCCAGACCGGTGGATTGGCAAGCAAGTGCAGGCCGGCTGGGCAGTGTGCAGGTGCACAGGCAGAGAAAGCAAGAAAACGTGAGGTGGTCTCGGGTAGCTAGGTGGCTGGCTGCTTGCGTGGGCAGTGGACGTGAGCAAGCAGCAGATGCAGGAGCTGTATGTGGCCGGCTTCCCTAGGTCTCTCTCTCCATGATGATAATAAGTAGTATATATAGGGTGGAAGAGTTAGGGCTTATTTCTCTTTCTTCTTCTAAGTTTCCTTTTCTATTCCAATTAGGATTTCCTAAAATATAATATCCTAAAATAAATATTTTATTACATATTATATTTATGGACCGACTTCATATATTTTCTTGGATGCTTGTTCGTAGCTAAAAATCCACTTTTAACGTCTGTTTTCTTCTTTCTCCACTTTATTCGATAATTACCTATAAATAGACAAAATAGAATAAATTAGATAAAATAAACTATATAATATAAACTCAATAACTACTAAAAATACGTATAAAATACGACTTAACAAATCCCCCACACTTAGACTTTGGACGCCCTCGTGCAAAGAAATCTAAGACTCGATCTAATAATACGCTTTCTTATAAAGATATACATAAAACATAAAATATACACTAAGTTTGCCTTGCTTTCAAAAAATACTTTGATGAAATTTTTGTCTTTTCCAAGCAAGTGAAGAACTAAACGTTTCATTGTCATCATGAGAGTTTATTCATCGCCTTCACAATATCTCTTTTAATTAAGCAACAATCAAAAATTTATCCATCTTTTTCAAACATGTACATTCCGGTCAAGAGGTCTAAAACTTTTAGGATGGGAAAAATTAAGGTGCAAGTATGGTTATAGAGACATTGAATCAGCAGATAACTCACTAAAATTGGATAATAAACTTGTTCTCGCAAACTTCTTTTCTTTTTTTTTTTTTTTAAAAAAAATATATATATATAACTCCATTCAAGCACATATTCGAGGCCCATATAGGGTCTTAGAAATATAACTCCTCGTCTCCCACTCACCCAAACAAGAGGTACTCGGAGTTAATACTTTATTTATTTATTTATTTTTTTTTTCGTTAGTATGGTTCTGAGCCATTGATTGGCCCAAAAGGGGCATGACTCTCCCAGCATGGGTTACTCCATTCATAAGGCTCAACTTGAGACCTAAACTTAAGGGGAAATGGCGCCGAGCCACCAACTCCGACTCCATGTTGGTAAACTAACAATTTTTTATTTTTATTTATTTTTTTTGTAGGCAAAACAAGAAAAATCAAAATTTGAATGAGTCAATCTGCTAAGTTCGTGAGTCTCAGTGAACGGCTTAAGTCAATTTATTGCCTCTATCACGATTATATGGCATGATCAATTGGACAGTAAAAAAATTATGATTATCACTAATTGAAGAAATATATGAGGATCAACTCAAACAACTCCGAATGACAATTAACATGTTCAAATTTCTCACTTTCAAAGGGAAAGAAAAACTATGAACGTAAAAATTTTAAGCAAGTTAACCTAGCATATATTTATATTCATGCATTTCTTTACAAGAAAGACACTATTTATTTGTTTTTTTAAAATAAAAATAAGATAAATATAAATGCATAAAATTAAAATGCAGGATGCTCTCTCCACACTTAATTCATGCATTGTCCCTAATGCATGCTAAATAAAAAATTAAAGTAAAAATTATAGAAACTTCCCGAAAATGTTAGGTTGCCTCCCAACCACGCTTTGTTTACCATGCTTTGGCTCGACATCGTTAGTAACTCATGGATCTTCTAAATGTATCTCCTCTACTAAGCAAATTTGGCTTCCTTCATAAAAATTCTTTAACCTCGTGACCATTCACCTTAAAAATTTTGTTAGTAGAATAGTTTTTAATCTCAACAACCCCATGTGGATAAGTCTTTATTACCTCAAATGGTCCTAGCCATCTGGAGTTTAACTTTCCAGGAAAAGCCTTAGTTGTGAATTGAACAATAACACTTTCTCCCTCTTTGAAATTCCTTCCCGACAAGCTTAGCATCATGAAATGCTTTGGCTTTACCTTTATAAATTATCGAATTGTCATAAGCTTCCATACGAATCTCTTCTAATTCTTGCAGTTGCAGCCTACGTTCCTTTCCCGCTAAGTCATAATCTAAATTACACTTCTTTACAGCTCAATATGATTTATGCTCTAACTCTACAGAAGATGACATGCTTTTCCAAAGACTAGTCTCGTAAGGTGACATACCTATAGGGTCTTGTATGCTAGCTCCGTAAGCCCGCAGAGCTTCATCTAACCTAAGACTCCAATCCTTCTTATCTGGTCTAACAACTTTTTCTAGAATTCCTTTGATTTCTCTATAGAGATTTCAACTTGCCATTTGTTTCGGGATGATAACTTGTAGATACCTTATGAATTACATGGTATTTAGCTAGCGGTGGTACCTAAGGTTTTATTACAAAAATGTGTCCTCTATCACTAATGATTGCTTCTAGTACTCCATATCTATGTAGAATACGAGATTTAACATGCTTCACCACCAGTCTTAGCATCATCAGCCTTTAGTAGCTATCGCTTCAACCCATTTAGACACATAATCAACAAACATGAGTATGTAGTAAAACCAAAGGAAAAGGGAAACAGTCCCATGAAATCCACTCCCACACATCAAATATTTGACACACATACATATTATATAAGGCATTTGATTCCTCCCCGATAAATTTCCTCGTCTTTGGCATGCTTCACATTTTTCGCAAAAACTCATAAGCATTACTATAAAAATAGTAGAGCCAACAAAATCCACATTCTAAAACTTTGTGTCAGTTTCTTTTGGGCCAAAATGCCCTCCACTTTCGTGATGAGTGACAGTAAGTTAAAATCAGAATGAAACTCGGTGTCATCTACACAACGCCTTATAATTTGATCTCCACAAAATTTCCACAAGTACCGGTCATCCCAAACATAATATTTAGCCTCGAGATCTTATCTTTTCTTTTTGGGCTCTAGACATGTCTCTTGGAAAAGTTTTGGCAACTATGTAATTTACTATGTCAGCATACCAAGGTAATTTATCAATGACAACATATAAAGTCTCGTCAAGGAAAACAATCACCGAACGGGTCACTACTTTCCCCATTTTCTAGCCTCACCAGATGGTCTACATGACTAAGTTTTCAGCTCCTCGCTTGTCTTTAAATTCTATTTCAAATTCTTGTAGTAATAAGACCCATCTAATCAATCTTGGTTTAGAGTCGTTCTTTCAAGAGATATTTAATAGCAAGCATGACTCAGATCAACAAAAGAACTTTCTCACCCAGCAGATATGACGAAACTTTCGAGAGCAAAAACAATAGTCATACATTTCCTTCTCGTCAGGGGTATAGTTACATCAGTGCTTCGGTCAAGAGTTCTAGAAGCATAATGAATTACATGTGGTACCTTCCTACTTTTTGGACCTAAGACAGCCTCTCTACCGCCCTTGGTTACTAGCACTCACACATCAACTCAAAAGGTAAGGCCCAGCTAGAGGCTTCAGCATAACAGAGTAAAGTGGTCAATTTTAGCTTCACTAGTCAAACGCCCTCACATCCCTCATAAAAATCAAATTCAAGATCTTTCGCAAGCAAAGCACATAAAGGAGAGGCAATCTTGTAGAAGTCTTTAATAGATCTCCTATAAAATCCAACATTACCTAAAAATGATTATACATCCTCAACGCATTTCGGGGTGAGGTAAAGATCGAATGATGTCTCACGCTCGGCCTATGTCAGCTCTCTAAACCCTTAGGATTACGACAACACGCCCTAATACGACTCCCTATGTTCAACCATGAAAAAAATGACACTTTTCAAAATTAAGTACTCAAACTAGCTTCGGCGCAACGCCTGAAAGTACTAAAGTAAGATGATGTAAACACTCATCAATGAATCAGCTCATGCACAAGAAATCGTCCATGAAAATCCTCTATAATCTCGGTGATAAACTCAGAAAAGATACTCATCATACATTGCAAAATGTAGCAGGAGCATTACGATAAAAACCAAAAAGGCATTCTCCTAAAAGCAAAAGTGCCAAAGGGACAGTAAAGTGGTCTTTTCCGATCTTCGGGAGCCATAGTGGACTTGAATGATACTCCGAATATCCATCTAGAAAAACAACAATGTGTCTTTCCAAAGCCTAATCTTTCTAACATTCGGGTCCATAAAAGGCAAGGGAAAATGATCTTTCTTTGTGGCTTTGTTCGCCTTTCTATAGTCAACGCGACACTCTCCTACCCACTCGGACTCTAGTAGGGACTAGTTCACCTTCCTTGTTTTTGTACTAACGTCGTACCTCTCTTTTAGGAACTACATGAATTGGACTAACCCATTCAAAATCAGGGCCATGGGTAGATCACTCCAGCATCGATCCACTTAAGAATTTCTTTTTTTGCATCTACCTCCATCATAGTGTGGGTTTAATCTACGCTCGAGGGTCTCTCGTGCTTAACCTCTAACTCTAAAGTAATTTTATGTGAACACAATGTTGGGCTCAGCCCTTTCAGTGTCTCAAGCTAAAGTCCAACCCTAGTGCTTCTACCATGTTCTCTTAAGCACCTTAATAAGCTTCTTATCTTCTCCCTGCTCAAGTGTTAGTATTAGAAATTATAACAGGTAAGGTCTGTATTATCTCCTAAATAAGCATATTTTAAATTTTCGCAATAGTTTCAAATCTGTCTTAGGGAGGCAGTCAAGAGACAGAAGAACTTCTTCATTTACTTACGGTGCAACTTTATCATATTAGGAAGCCTTTTCCATTACTCGCGAATCGTAACAAAGACTCTACGCTATCTACCAGCCCTCGGAGTTAACACGGAGTAGGGTGATGAATAGATGGAATACGTAACGATCCAACCCTTTGGTAATCACAGCTTAACAATTCATCTTCGAGACAAATCATAAACATTTTGGGACACATTTCCCATCAATTGTATCAAGTGCACAAAACATAATTTACATCTCATAGGAAATCTCGTTAAGGCATCAAAAATACTAACTTAATAACATCACCATCAAATTCCATAGTCGCATTGTTCCCCATGCTGCAGCATCTATTTTTATTCAGATGTTTTAAGAAATGGTCTAGCTGCAAAAACAGGAATACGTGGCATGCATTACCCATGTCTAATACTATGGTAAATCAGTGAGTGGGTTGTCGGCTGGGATTGACTACATCTCAAGACTCCACTGATATTGTGATTTACTTTTGTCAAATGAATCGAATTGATTAGTCGCTTTCTTCAATCTCCTAAATTCGCTATCATAAATAATGAGGTATCACATTAACGAAGCACTGGCAATCAAGCATGGCTCTGCTAAAGTATAGGTTTCACTTATGTGGATGAGAAATGTTATCTGTCTTTACATTTGTGAGGGAGCTTCTTTTGAAAAATGTGATGCATTCTCCCTAAGTAATTTATCTCCTTTCTCTCATTTCGCTTTTAATTTTCTTTTTTAGTTATGAAGCTCTCAAGGAAATTTAGCATAACGAGGAACTTGTTTAATGGCATCTAGAGAGGAATGTTAGATTCTTACCTTCCTAAATGTTTCTAAAATTGCTCATTTCATCTATTTTAGGAGTTATGCTTCTCACTTACTAGTAAAAATAGGTTCATAACACTTTTCTAGGTGTCACTTATCTCAGCCACAGAGGAAGATCTCTAAGTCAGTTCATCTTTGACTCTGGTTCAGTTCCTCCCACTATTGCTTTTTAGGTTCATTAAGTTCCTTTCCACTCGGTCTTATGGTACTCATTTTCTTCGGGATTCTGGAAGGGTCGGAGATGCACTCATTTTGCAATCGGGTCACAGTTACTAAACATGGCATCCATATAGCTTTCATTCTGAACCTCGCTAATATCACGTTTAAAACTTTGGAACCTATAATACCTTCTTTGGTCATCCATTTTCTTAATCATTTGCCCAAAAGGAAGTCTGGGTTTCTATCTTGAAAGAGAGAAGATTGCCGTCAAAACCAGGGTTGTTTCTGTGTCCATACCTAAGATTAGATGATCCCTCCATCCTCATTGCAGTGTCAATTGATCGCACTTCTTCGACCTTGGTTAGTGGAAACAAGATTTACTTCTCCTTCAGGACATGAATCAAGAGGGGATGCCTTCTTCAGTCAAAGAAATTCCACACTATCGCCTTTCAACTCCTCCAAAGCATTAGTATTTGTTCAATATACAGTTGATTCTAGCCGCCTGCTTTTCTAATGATGTACTCGACTTAGCTCATTAACCTTCCTAAATTGACATCTCTAGTCCTAAATCAAGGAGTATTTTCAATATGTTATTAAATAATTTTCAAATGCGTTTTGAAGCCCTAGCTAATCAAACTCCCCACTAAGCAAAGATCTACCAGTTTCTATCAATCGCTTTAAAGAGCCCTTCATAAAATATCGATCAATAATTGTTCAAATTTGATAAGTGGGGGACAACTAGCACATAATTTATTGTTCGCTCCCAATATTCATATATATGTAAAAAGTTTCTCCTACTATTTGTTTAATGCCACAAATTTCTTTCTAATGGATCCAACTAAAAAGGAAAGAATGCAGAATGCCATATTAACTGGGTCCATGTAGTAAAATGTTGTGGGGCATAATATAACCTCGCCCCTAGCCTTATCTTGAAGTGAAAGGGAAAAAGCCTGAATTTAATTTGGTCTTGTGTATTCTCAAACATGGTAGAACAAGTAATCATAAATTCATTAATATGACGATATAGTCTTCACTGTAGTCCACAGTGAAACTTAGGTAAGTAAGTCTAGAAATCCAGAATCTCAATTTAAGAGGTCGGTCCAAAGAGATATGATATAGACAAAGGTTGTGTTTAAAATTAGTGCAGCAAGCTCTCACGTAAAGTAGCCATTTCCAAAGTTTATAGAATCAACCTCGCTTTCATTTGTTTCCATTTAGAGATTCAATGCTTCAACTTTTTCCACAAATGCTCTTTCATTCGATCATACTACTCACTTCGTAATTGCATGAACTAACTACATTACCATTAAAATATAAGTTCAAGAATAGATAAATAGTTATTACTAAATTAGATTGAAAGAAAACCAAGATTTTATTTCTTTCAAGAATCTGCCAGCTGCAAAATTGTTGCTGTTTGTCGTATAGCAACAAATTAAATCCAATACTTAGGCTTATAATAAACAATATAGTAAGGGCAAGTGAAAAGAGTAACTATATAGTGTGAGTCTTCAACTCTTTTCACAAAAACCAATAGGAATGACTTTCTCATTATTCAGATTTATGTTGATGACTTTATCTTTGGTGCTACTAATGAAACTCTATGCCAAGACTTTTCCGAGTTGATGAGACATGAGTTCCAAATGAGCATGATAGGAGAACTCAATTTCTTCCTTGGGTCACAAATCAAGCAAGAAAAGAATGACATCTATGTTCATTAATCAAACTATATCAAGGAGTTATTGAAGTATAAGCTATAAGATGTAAAACATGCATTAACACCAATGAGTAGCGAGTACAAACTAGACTCGGATGAGAAAGGAAAAAGCTGTAGATCGAAACATTAAAGAGGTATGATTGGATCCGTACTTTATCTTACATCTATTAGGCCGGATATCATGTTTGGTGTTTGTCTATGTGTAAGATTTCAAGCTAATCCAAAGTAATCACATCTCATTGCGATGAAGAGAACTTTCGGATATCTTGCAAGGACTCGGACACTCGGTCCACTGGTATTCGAAGGACTAATATCCGAGTCTCACTTGGATGCTCGGACGCCGACTATGTTGGATACAAAGTTGATCGAAGGAGCACCTCGGGCATGTTAATTTCTGGGTCAATCACTCATCTCCCGACATTCAAAGAAACAAAACTCGGTTGCTCTATTAACTGCGAGGAAGAATACATAGCAGTTGTAGCTTGCTATGCTCAAATTCTATGGATCAAGCAACACTTGAAGGATCTTGGATTGTCATTCAAATGTATCCCAATCAAGTATGATAATCAAAGTACCATCAACAACACTAAGAATCCAGTACAACATTCAAAGACAAAACATATTAAGGTTAGGTATCCTTTCGACAGACGACTCTAAAAAGGTGATATTGAACTTGAGTTTATTCCTACCAAATTTCAATTAGGCGATATTTTGTTAAGCTTGTCGTACAGCAACAAATTAAACCACTACTTAGGCTTATAATAAACAATATAGTAAGGGCAAGTAGGGATCGAATCCACGAGGAAAGATACTGTAAAAAAATCAAACTTCCAATCTAATTAAACTAACTATTCTAGTTATTTACCTTACAAAATTCAAACAAATCAAATTAACTACTAAATTTCTAATTTTAATTCTAACAAAAACTTCTGAGATTATGCACTATTATTCTAATAATCTAAATTTAACAAAACTATCCTAATTAATTCTGGAAAAATTAAAACAGAAAATCAAATAAGAAAACTTAAACGGGAAATTAACACGTAGAATAATTCAGAATTAAATAACTAAAAATAACAGAAAATTATCTAATAATATAAATAAATATCCCAGACAGAATATAAAGCTTGTAATAACCCAGGAATGTTTTTTTTTAATAATTTTTCAGAATAATTAAAACAGAAAACTAAAGCAGAAATTAAATAAATTCTAAAACAGAAAATTAAATAAATAATATTCTGCACTAAATTAATTACGAAAATAAATAATAAAATTATCCAAAATAATAATACTAATTTTCTAAACCTAACCAGACCCTAAAAATCTAAAAAGAAAATTTAAAGTCTAATTTACGAATTTATTTTATTAAAAACCTGCAGTAATTAAATTCAAGAATTAAATCTGAAAAAAATCAAATTAATTCCAAAAATTCTAAAATTTAATTACAGCAAACTAGGACTCTATCTAAACCCTAAAAGAAGATAAATCACGAAAAACAACAAAAGAAACTATTTTAAAACTAATTTCTAACAAACTGACTCAAAAATAATAAAAGCTGATAGAAAAATAATCTGAAAATTAAAATATATAAAGACTCAAAATAAAATAAAAATAAAATTACTAAAACTAACCTAAAATACTGATCTTTAGGAGGGGTAATAAAATTAATAATATAAGACTATATATTTATAAATAAAAATTGACAAACTAAAGAAAATAAGTAAAAAGCAAACAAATAATTATCAAAGATATAAAATTTATAAAAACACTTAGTATAATCTATATCCACCATGCAAATTATTATTTATCATTAACACACAAATTGATCTACCCATGAGCTAAACTGTAGAAGACAACCACTAGCGGATCTTCCCGTTTTTCCTTAGTTATTAGTTTACTTAGGCCTAGCCCTAATATAAACCCTACTAATATTGATAACCTTAGCACTAGCACTAGAATTTAATCAAATTAGAGCATTAAGTATTAGAAAAACATCATCTAGCACCTAATAACCAATCTACTAGCAAATTGATTTAAGAAGGATCTATGATAATTTCCTAATTAAAAGAGACGGGTATGAGCCATCCATGATTAACTAGGGTGATACTTATGTCTAAAAGATCAAGCAATTACATACTTAAACCCTTTAAACTATCATATGAATTTATATAAAACTAAGTAGCGTGCACTCTAATTAATTAGACATAAATTCATAAACATTAAACACAAATTATCATAGAATCATGGATCGAATCAATAAGACAATAAAAATCGAAACTTTGTTTCAAAATAAATAATTTAACATGGCTTCAAGTAGATTATACTAAGTACAAGAAAAACTACTCACACATAATGTAATTTAAAACATATAAACTAAATAAAACTAGCGTCTTTAATATTAATCTAACAATAAAAACTCAATCTTTTCTAATAAAAATTACAAAACTAAATTATACTACCGATATTAGTTTCTTTGACCGGGAAAATGAAGAAGATGATGATGGATGGTGGCTGGTTGGGCAGCAGCACAGGGAGCGGCAGCAAGCCGAAGCGGCGGCGGACGGCGGCAACCAGGAGCAGCGGCAGCGGAGTGCGGGGCTGGCTGGTGGTGCGGGGTGCGTGGACAGCAAGCAGCGAGTGCGGAGGCTGTATGTGGCTGGCTTCCCTAGGTCTCCTCCTCCATGATGATAATAAGTAGTATATATAGGGTGAAAGAGTTAGGGTTTATTTCTCTTTCTTCTCTTCTAAGTTTCCTTTTCTATTCCAATTAGGATTTCCTAAAATATAATATCCTAAAATAAATATTTTATTACATATTATATTTATGGACCGACTTCATATATTTTCTTGGATGCTTGTCGGTAGCTAAAATTTCACTTTTAACGACTTTTCTTCTCTTCCCCACTTTATTCGATAATTACCTATAAATAGACAAAATAGAATAAATTAGATAAAATAAACTATAATATAAACTCAATAACTACTAAAAATACGTATAAAATACGACTTAACATATTTTCATAAAGCCTCCGAGTGAAGATCAATTTTTCTTTATTAGGAATGAACTAGGCATGATGATTACATGAGTATTTTATTGATTGCACGATATTTAAGTGATTACATGAGATTGGTCGTTTGTTATATGATCCGAGTGAATAACAAATGGATCGGTTGAACCGAGAATGAAGCCGAGATATGAGTTAGTGAGTTTTTGAGTGCATTCTAAGTAACACGGATATACTACTTGAGTTATACTCAATTTATGAGAAAAATGGACATCAAAATTCTGATATCATGTCTAAAACAATTGGAAATATTTTAGAAAATTTCTTTTTCTCTCTCTCTCTCACACAAATAGTCAAGAAACTAGCCATTAGAAGGAAGCGGTTTCAAGAAGTAACCATTGCACACTTGGAATGCCAAATGGTCGAGATAGTCGTTACTCTTAGGGATGACCGAGAAAGGCTTTTGTTCTATGAGAGCTTTCGTTCTATAAATACCACCTATCCATCCTCATTCATTCACTCCGGTATCTCTTGCTCTATCACTCTGTAGGAACCACGACCTCGTGCCCTACCGAGACCGGACCAAGCTTCCCACATGATTTGGCTTTGGCGTAAGGGTTTTAGAAAGTGAAAGAATAATTTTAGGGTTTTAAAGATGCATTTTATGAAGTGGGGATGAATATTTTATTAAGATTTTTGAGTTTTATTAAATTTAATTTAGGCAAAGTTTGAATGGCGGTTTTATTAATTATTTCATTTTATAACTTATTTTCAGAATTCTCGAGAGAGTTATTTACTAATTGTAAGATGAACAAAATTACGGTTTTGGTTCCGCCGTGAGGCTTTAGGGTGAGATTGGTGTGAAAAAACCAATGCGGACCGAAGCCTCACCTACCGGCCACTCGGTGTAAGTGGGCACCGGCCGGAGGCCACGGCCGAGGAAATTAGTCTCGGCCTCTTCTCTCGGTGGGCATATTCAAAACCTATCTTTTTACCCTACATTATGAAAATAACTAGGATGGAGATTCAATAAGAATAAAGCATAAAAGGGAGTCGCTAGTAAGTTTTTAGGAAAACTAACAAAAATAAAAACTTGCTCTTCCAATCTTAGTATGGGAAACACGAAGACCAAAAAGGCTAAAATTGACTCCATCGATCCTTAAACCAAGAATCGGATGCGAGGTCGAGGGTACGAAATGTAGGGAAAATCCTTACGTTCGCCCGTGCGAAGACGACAAATTCCGGTTTGAGTAGTATATTAAAATAAAGTGCTACACACAAACATACAACATGCTAAAATGATAAATAAAAAAGCAAACAAATAAAAATAAAGGAAAAACAGTGAAGAAAGCGGTAAAGAGAGTGATAAGGAAAGAAAAAAGAAAAGAAAATTGAAAAACTAAAAGATTACATCGGGAGGGGAGGAATTAAAAGAACAATTACATCTGTTTAACGCACAACACGAAATGCGGTAAATAAAGCATAAAAATAATAAACCATTTCAAAGCTGCACGATTGTCCTCATCTTGTCCCACCTTGCTAATTTAGATCTCGTATCTGGATCTCTTGATGCGAAGATGACAAACAAAAGAAAAAGGGCTTGGTTTTGTGAACTATGTACATAGGGAGTAGTAGAGATCGAGTTGAATAAATGCTAGAGATCAAAATAACAGAAAATTCTTTAGCTCTTTGCACGGATTCAAAGGCTATAAGTAGAGAAGAGATGAATGATTGATAGTAATTTCGCCGGAGTAATGTTTAGGTATGAGTGTTTTGGTTAGCTTTATGCCATATTACACATAGGAGAATGCGAGTATGGGAATGAGAGCCAAGGCTCTCTATTTATAGGAGAGGACCTATGTCACAGCTCGACCTAGGGTTTCCCCTTGGTCAGCTGTCCAAGCAGCTGCAAGTAAACCGGGCTATAATCTCATATGATTGAACCGGATAAGGTAGCGATACAACCGGATAGAACTCGATTCACGGCGTCAACTAACCGGGTGCTCCTAGGGTTTCGTGGCCTACCGTGTTTTCAAGGGATTCACCAAGCCAAAACGCAATGTTTCACTTAAATCTTCGGGGTGCAAGGTACCGACCATGGCGTCATTTTGAGGGGAAAAGCTCTTAGTCTCGTGTGAAGCTGTCTTGTGGAGCTTAAACGCAGACACTTTGATGCTTGTGATCATGAAATGCAACGCTTTAATGCCGTCTTTAGGTCTTCGACTCCTTTTCTGATTGGACAAAAGTAAAATGCGGTATTTTAAACTTGGAATTTCCTGGTACACAGACCTTGGACTCTGTTGTCTCTAAAGGCTTGCCCGGTATTTGAATTCCCGAAAGAAAAAGGGGATTTGTTGACGGATCCAAGGCAAAAGGTTGTTTGTTTGGTGCTTGGGGGTTCTTTGTGGTTTAGTGGCTTACGTCGCACCAATCGATCACAATTTAAGATCCAAATCCTCAAACAGGACTCGAGATTTCATTATCGAGCCAACGGAATAAAATACGAAAATAAAGAGATAAGAGATGACACTTTTTAGGTGTGTACAGTTAGCCCCCACTTTGACCGAGTCTAAAAAGACAAAGGGTCAAAGTAGACACTAAAGGGTACTTACCTCGATTTTTATATTAGGTATTATGTGATGCTTGGACTTGGTTTTAGTCGAACCTAAACTCCAAAATGGGCCTAAACTTAATCGCGATGCACGCGTTCGAAAGTCCGGTAGGAAGATCCTAAGCTTGGCATGATCGAGCCTAAAGCTTGGTATATTTTGATACTGAAACTTGGCTAAATAATCTACGAGTACTAACATAATTGTTAGTGCATAATCGAATTGACAAAAGTTCGAGTGTTTTACCTAAGTAATTAAGTCAAAAATAGATCGATAAAGCTGTCTCGAAAAAGCCGATTAGTGGGCCCGAAAACTACCACTTGCATGCACAAGGAGAAAAAGGTCACATGCCACGGTTTGACAAGATTCCACTAGCTATGCGGGTAGGCTAGGCTGCCAAGGCTGTCGCCGATAGGACCTCTCGACTCCTCGTGGCCGGTGCTAGCCAGCCTTTGGCGAGCTTGGCCTCCGGTGTGCTCTGCCAAATTCTCTTGGTCTCCGTACTTGCTTGATCCTTGTCTTGTATGGTTGGCTGCCTTAACCAAGTTTTCCTATAAAAGGAAATGCTTGGTGTGTTCATTTTACACACTTACTCCTCTTCTTCCTCTTGCTTTCCTCTTGTGCTCTTTTACTTTGCTCCTTCTTGAAAACTAGTTTGTTCTTAAAGATCTCTTCTACCGAAATGTCTAGAAGAAATGCCCATCATGTCTGGGAGGTCTAGAGCCGAGAATCTTGTTCAAGACAACTTCCTTTTATAGGGAATGGTGCCCGTGGAAAGAGTGGAACCCGAGCGACCTCTTGGTTGAGGCCGAGAGTCACGTTTCTTCACTGGCCATTACTTCTTCGGTAAACTAGTTGGCTTAAACTTCTTTTGCTCACTGAGAGTAGCTCCTTAACTAAACTCTTGGTGGATTTTTGTCTTGTAGAAAGGCTCGATTCGGAGTACTAGAGCCATCCCTAAATTAATGAAGACGTGCAAGAGGATGAACTTTCCTTTAGAAGATGTCATGCATCGTGCTAGGTTTGGTCCTCTCCGCCTTGCTTTATACCACCTTACTGATAAAAGAGAGAGGGATCCTATTAGAGCCATTAGTGAGCACTTTTGGGACACTACCAACACTAGTCACCTTCCCTTTGGTGAAATAATTATAACTCTTTTTGATTTTGCCATTTTATTCGGTTTGGGCTTTAGCGGAGAGCCTCTAGCCTACGACCAGGAACTTGTGTAAAACAGTGACTATCTCCATCACCTCTTTGGCCCCGTAGCCGATAGGTTTCCTCATGATAATTTCTTTAAGTATGCTGTCCTTTTTAAGGAATTTGAAGATGTTAGATTTTGGCCTTAACACTCTCCCCAACAACAAGTCCGGATCGTGCTTGCTCTTCTTTTGAGTACGATCCTCTTCTCCGACCAAGCTGCTAAGGTTCATGTTCACTAATTGGTGAACTTAGTAGACTTTGACAAAATAAAGGAGCTCAACTAGGGTGCTCCTGCATACACTTGCCTCATTAGGGTCCTTCGTGCCGGTGTGCAGCATACAAGACTGGAGCCGGATTCAACCAATTATCTACCATTGAATGGCTTGTGGAAGATTATTAAGGTATGCTCAAGTTCTCCTTTTCTCGCAATATATATGTTTTTATCTTGTGTGGATAAAAAATCTTACTTACAAAAAATGCGATCGTGGTTGTATGAGTATTTCCCACATCTCTCTCCCGGTTTAACAAATCATCCTCGTATTTCCTGCCTCCGTATCGTGGGCTAATGTCTACTTTCAACTGCACAACATTCATGGGATAGACTTCTTAAGATCAGCCCTTAACCATGTGACCTCGGTATGCTTCTTTTTAATGTCAAGATTTTCCTTAAAATATGCTTTAGAGAACTTTTTATCACACTTTTAACTTTCGCCCCTACCCACGGCCTGTGCCACGGCCTGTGGGTTTGATGTGGTGGACTTCGACCGTCAATATTCACTGTTCTTCATCCGTTTTTGTGTTGCCTTTCATTATTGCTAGCAGATTTCTTGATGAACCTTGAATGTAGGCCAACTTTCATCCTTGGGCTCATCTCCAACTTCCCCAAAGTGTCATTGTGGCTTGAGAATTGAGTGAAAAAGGATCTTGTTTGAAGGTCCTTTTGGATTTTATTGGTATCTTGGAGAGAGGGTCATACCTCAAATCCGGGTCAACACGTGGCCTCCGTTTGTTCCGGTCGATCCTCCTCCCACCTTGTTTTATTTTCGCTTCCTCCATCCAAATGAGCAAGCGGTTGCTATTATGGGGTATCCTTTTAAGTCCTTTATAAACTTGAACACATTCTACACCGACTATATGGCACGGATCATGACCCAACTAGTGTGTTCTCAACTCTTTCCTTATTGTAGCTTGAATTTCTTGTGTGGAAATTTATCTTCATCTTTGAATAGCTCACTCCTAGGGACATTCATATCCCGAGTCTTAATGTGGATGTCACTCTTCCCGAGGAATGTCCTTGTTATGTACAAATTCCCGAAATCCCGGAGGAAAAATGTGTTGCGAATCCTTTCCTTAGGAATTGGTGAGGAGTAAGAGCTTTATGCTCTTTTATTTTAGTTGTATGCTATAAGTATTTTACTTGCTGATACCATCGAATAAACTTCGCGAGTATGGTCGGAAGCAATCTAGGACCATGTCCATCGGATTTCGATATGCTCTCTAAGGAATCTAGAACTTTCTCACTGGGTGATCCCGCCCTACTTTTCTCGGTAAGTCGATAATTAGAGGAGTGCTAATTTTATTGAGCTTTTAGTGATTGCTAATCACTCTTTTATTCTTATAGAGGTGCTTGATCTAGGTACCTCCCTCCGGTAATCTTCCCGGTTTACTCGAGGCACAAACACACTCATCCGCCCAACAAGCACCTTCTAGTAGTACTCGCTAGATAAGATTCTTCACGACGTTCTTCAGGCGTGCACATCACAAGAGTGCTTCCGAGGTAGGACCTAGTACTTTCGGGGCTTGAGTCTAGTGCTTCCGGTGTAGGACCTAGCTTTTTAAGGAGAGCTTAAACATCTTGTTCCTGTAGGCTTTGACCGTCATGGAAATCATCTTTATTTCCCTTCGTCTTCATACGGTTGGCCAACTCATGAAGCTTCGCAATCATGGGACCAAGGAGGTAGCTCCTATCAAGGTGACGAAGGTCGTCGGTTCTCCACATCCGTCTTGGAGGACTTCGGAAATTACATCTTTAATGATGACTTCGATGGCGATGCTTAAAAGATTCCTTGCTTGCTTTCGTCGTTGATGATTAGAGAGTCTCTTGTAGGGTGTTTGTTTATTAATGTAATATTTTCTTTGTAATGAGGATTGTTATGCAATGGGATGAAATGCAAGACTCAATTCTAAGAAATGTGTTCTTTTATTTATTATGATGCACAAAACTTAAGAAAAATTACAAAGACAAATAAAAAAAATGCACTAGCCCCCATCCCCCTAAAAGAAAATAACAAAATGAAAAAAGGAAAATCATAAGTGCTTGGTGCAAAATAATAACACGGTTTGCACAATGGGCTGAAGAAAACCACGAAACGGGTCAGCTCATGGCCATGGCCGGTGCTCGCCACCTGTGAATCCTAGGGTGTTGGTGAATGTTGGGTGATCGAGTTACGGTAGGACTCTAGGAACTCTAGAAAACCCCTATAAATAGGATCCACGTCGATGCTACAAAGATGCTTAACTCAAAAACCTTTACGTGAACCAAATTAAGAGCACACCATATTCCTTTCGTCCTTATAAAAGCAAAAATAGCATGAACTTCATGACCGAGCTAACACAGTGGGTGCACGAGATGAGTAATATGGATAGATTCGGGTTATCCAATTATGGGCTTAACGTCCTTTTCGAGCATTCGCCCGGTGAAGGTATATTGGACCCTGTTAAGGGCTGCTTGTGGCCTATTGGGATCCTTACCACCATGTCTTCGGGTTTGGGAATAAGGAACTATGCCCCATGCCCGAGGAATTCGATCTCATACTAGGCGGTTATAGGCGAACAAAACCAACGATACCCAAATCATCGGAAAACCTCTACGAGTCTTACAAACACTTGCTGAAATTGAGCAATAGGAATCTAGGGTGGAGTCTTATTGGGAAACGAGTAAATCTAACCAACTCCGATGAAATATTACCGAAACATGTATGCCCATGCTGAAGAATCATCTTCCCGAGGCGGCGGGCGATTATCACCTGTCTAATAGGTGGATTCCTGTTGGTAGGAGCTCACGGGAATTTGGTTCCAGCGACATTGTTGAGTTTAGTTGAACAATTACGGAATTAATTTTCTCTAGCTCCCCTAATAGTTTATGAGACAATCGTAGGTTTAGACCGGGTTGAAGCAAATTATGAGAAAGACTTCTTCGGGAGCGCCTGTTATTGTAGGTAAGCACATAACGAAGAACGAGAGAAAGCAATATGAACCGGTAGGCGGTGCCGGCCACAAGGTAGTTGTCCGACGCCGTCGAGGCTGAAACGACTCCGGTTCACGCCGAATGGCTCTAAATTTCGTTTTTGTCAAGTTTTGACGATTTTTATTTTTAGTATTTTGCTCCTGTTCACGCTGAATGGCTCTAAAATATTGGACCTTGACCGTGCAAGACAAAAATTTTGATTTTGCATCTATGATGTGTAGATCCGGTTAATGGAGCACCTAAAACCGATTCATGCTCCTTCGAAGTTGATGCATGCTTAGCGACTCACTTTTGCCAGCGAAAACAAAACATGGTGGTAGCCGATCACCCGGCTACTTGGTGGGAGGAATATTTCTGGAATCACGAGCAACTATATATTGTGGTATGTTAAGCATTAGAAGGTCTCTCGGTTCAAAACACACACCTCGCAACGATCCTTTCACATGTCTGTTGGGCCTAGAAAATAATACGTACTACTTTCTTGGCCATGTATTGCAGCATATGGGAAGAGAGAAAATAATACCTTTATTGGATTGCATCTGGCTAGCTACCTTTGAATTGTTCAAAGGGTACGATAGCTCTAACTCGGACAAAGTCGTGGCCCAAATAGTGGAGGAGCCTACCAAAATTTTTAACACTTGCGGACTTGTTGGCACCTGAAGGCACACCCAACACTTTTGTTTCTCTCTATTATCTAGAGTGGATAATAGAAATAGATCCCAACAGCGGAAGGCACCGAGAACCAGAGAGATGAATGTTGAAGAATCTATTCCTGCTGCTGCCCCTCTCCAAATTCGAGAAATAAACCCTCGGATAGCTGAACAAGTCCGTCGAAGAGAAACTGAAGCCAAAGAAACTAAAAAAGAAGGGCTTGCGAGAATCGAAGAACTTAAGGAACACACTTGGGATGAAGTAGTTGAGTCTAGTGACCCTAAAGGAAAGAAAGTAAAGATAGACTAAGGTTAGATTCTTAGGATAGAACTTAGAATAAAAGAAAAGGAGGTTTAGTTTTGCCTCTTTGGAACGAAGTTATTAGTATTTTACAAGTAGTGTGCTTGCAATGATTTTCCCTTTATTATCTATGTATTCAGGTAAGTAGTAGGCTTATCTATTATTAAATAAAAGTACATATTATGCTATACTTTTATAGGACCATGCAAAGACATCTATATATTTTTATAGGACCATGCAAAGTACGTCTTCGTAAGCGGGATTTCATGTTCCGCTATACTCGAATCTATACACGACATGTCTTTATAGGACCATGCAAAGACATCTATAAACTCGTAAGAAGCGAAGTAAATTGGTTATGTTCTTCTAGATCTAAGGTTCGCACGATCTTAACTTCTTGGGGTTGATCAATCGACCCGGATTAATTGTTATTTTTTCCTCTATTATTGGTGAGCTATTTTCATGATCTTCCATAACTTTTATTAATTCTTTCGGGATTTCTTATTCATCATTAGAGGCAAAATAATTAAAAGCAAGAGGAGGCAAGAAGTAAGCGGAAATGTTCACTTTATTGAATGAAGCAATGAGTACATCGGAATTAGAAGTTGAAGACACACAACTAGAAGTGACAAAATTAGGAAACAAATTGGAAATAATAGAAGGAGAAATACAAGCCTTAGTACTAGGCTCAAAAAGAGGATGCGCTTCTAGGCCGATAGCGAATTCCTGGCCCTCCTCGGCGTCAATGCAAGTGTCATGCTTGGATACTTCAATATCAACGTCGGTGATGAACCCGAAGGATCGAACTGCGGGTGCGACATAGCTCGTGATAGTACCGACACTAAATTCCCTTCTAGGTTACCCTCTTGTCCGAAGAGAAGACCAAAGGTTGGTCTAGTCCGGTGTAGACTGTCCCCTTTCAAGGAGGTAGGACGCCTCATTTTCTAAAATATAGCGAGTCATTGAAATTCTCCAAATCGGGTACTAGGATGCCCTTTTCCTCGATATAGTAGAGCTCAGGAAAACCATAATAACGAAGTTATCTCTTTCTCTTAGGAACTACCCATTTAGAGTATAGGGAAAAGGCTTGATAGAGAGGACTGTGTGTGGTGCGAGTCCTCTTTGTCCGAATTTTCCACTTGGCATGAGCTATTTCCTTAGTAGTAGGTCGACGACCCAATCGAAAATTGTAGTTATTACTGGGTTCAACGGGTGGAAAGTATGCCCTTCGGCCAACAGCAAGACCTAGAAAATACCCCTTCTTCCCAAGCATCGAATGGTCACTAAGGTTGTCATAAGGATTAAAGTTAAGAGGTGCGTCATCCCTTTCTAAGGCAACGGCAGTCTCGAATCCATACGGTTCCTCGTCATTAGCATCGTGCTCGATCTCAACTACGGATTCTTTAGAAGTGATAGTGGCACAAAGGTTATTGTCGTTGACAATTATAACTTGACCTTTGATGATCATCTTAACTCTCTAATGCAATGTAGAGGGCACCGCTCGATGATCATTTAACCAAGGGTGTCCTAGGAGTATATTAAAGGTAGCTAGGATATCTAAGACTTGAAATTTGATGTTCCTTTCTACTTGCCATATATTGATTGACAAGGTCATTCTTTCCAAGACTGTTCTTTTAGAATTATCGTAAGCTCGAAGATGGACAATCTGTTTAAAGAGTTGTTGCTCCCTAATTCCTAACCTTCTAGCGAGTTCTCTACGGACATACATTTACTGTTGATCCATTGTCTACCAAGGTTAGGGGAACAAACTTGTTGATGCAAGTTAT
Organism: Talinum fruticosum; assembly: GCA_021018815.1. NCBI lineage: Eukaryota > Viridiplantae > Streptophyta > Magnoliopsida > Caryophyllales > Talinaceae > Talinum > Talinum fruticosum. The sequence goes on along the minus strand of JAITYX010000173.1, from coordinate 91,196 downwards.
GGATAAGTAAAGGGCATTGTTGTGTGCAACGCCTTCCTCTAAGAGATCCTTATGATCAAAGGTAATAGCTCCATCCTCACCGTTAACCAATCCTACCACTTCCTCTGGCGTAGTTTCCGAGTGACCTCAATCTTAATGTGTGCATCAATCAAGGCTTGTCTATGTTTCGGGAAGCGAGATATTAATTTCCAGATTGAGATATCGGCTTTTAATTTCTTGAGTTGCTTTAGGATTGGGTTTTCTTCTTTTGTAGCTTCGGGCTCTTTTAGGGTTTCTTGAGTCATGTTGTGGACCAAGGGGTGCATTGTGTCGTCCAGAATTAGTAAGGTACTTGATTGCGGGACTTTTAGTATCTCCCTAAAAGTCTTCTTCTTCTAAGGGTCTTGTGCCCTAGAAAGAGTCACTATTGTTGTCATTGTTACTTCTTGTTTCGTAGGCATCTTCTTCATCACTTACCCATAGCTCCTGGAGCTCTGGATCTAATGGAGGTAAGCTAAGAAGTATTTTAGACTTATTCACATCTCGGATAAAAACTAACGAATCTCGGTGACCTGGAGTGGGTTCGGTGAAAATGGCTAAGGTGCCGCTAAAAGGATTGTTGTTGTTGCTCGGTTTCGGGCACCCGTAGGCAAGGGTAGTTGCCCATTTCGAAACATGCTTTTCTTGTTTGTTCCTGAATGTCCAACAATGTTTGGTATCATGCCCTCGTGCACGGTGCTATTTTCAAAATATTCCCGTATCCCAATTTTCGGATTACTGCTCTAATGATTGGCAATTCGATTTTTCACTTTTCCAAGAGGCGAGTCAAGGGCTTTAGTGTAGGTTGTATCAATAGGAGTGTAGTGAGTATACCTTTTGAGGGCATTGACATCTGCACCCTCGCTAGCATTCCATGTATTAGAGGTTTTCTTTTCCTTGGAGTGATAATTATAACTATACCCGTTACGACTTTTGTGGTAGCGGTAGACAACTTTTCTTCTATCAGCAAACCAGCATCTTTAAGGGTTGAAAAGTTCATCATGGGTTGGAATTTGAGGTGCTGATTGTAATTGGGCTGAAGGATTTTTACAATGATTCGACCTAATCTTTCTCGGAGGGTCGATAAACCATGTAGGCTGTCTTCACTCTCCATTTGGTGAGGAAATCTGTGAAGCTCACCTTCTCGCCTTGCTTGATTAGTTCCAAGTCTCTTAGGGTAACGAGATAGATAAGTGTTATAAGACTTTTGATGGAGGAACTCCTTGCACGAGATCATTCCAGTTGGCAACCTTGCGTGGGACAACCGCATTATACCACTTCATTACATCGGTGTCGAATGTCCAGGGAAGATAATGTGGTAAGTGTCTTCGGGAATGTTCTTAAGAGTCATTGCTCCTAAGAAGTTACGTACGTGATGATTGGGATTCTCGGAACCTTTGAACTTAATATCGGACATGGTAAACTTAGGAGGTAGATTACCCTTCGGGATTGAAGTTAATCACTTATGATCAAAGTAGTGATTACTTGGACATGGATGACTCGCCTTAACATCTATTCCATCCGATCTATACGGGGATCAAGTTGAGATTTGGATTCGTGTTTAGGGGATTCATGTTTGGGACTGCCTGGAGGAGACAAGGCTTCTTCCCTTCTCAAACGTTCAGCTTCGTCATCTCTCTTCTCGTCCTCAATAGCCCTTATGATAGTCCTAATATCCCTCGATATAGATGATATTTTCTCTTCTTGATCATTCAATGTGGTTTCCACCCTGGCCATATTCTTATTAAGTACACTAAGATTAAGGGACTGGTTTGGGTTCGGATCCATTGGAAGGGAACTTTTTCTAGGTACTCGTCTTATGACAAAGAATAGGCCGAGACGGTGGAGTGTGCAATGAAGCTTATCGCACCACCTGTACTCCGCGGAGTACAATGAAAGGAAGATGTGCCAGACTCCTTGGTGAGGCGTACTAATCTTTTAGAGCTCGGATTCCGAGGATACTCAGGTGCCAAAGACTTCCCTATTCTGCAGGCCTAAATGGTGGGGTTTAAGACCATGTGAGAGAAGATCACTTTTGGGAGAAAGGGACTTAATCGCGAGACCCGAAGAAACTAAGGATGCTTTGTTTGGATTCACATAAAGAATGCGATGATGATATGATACATGACTTAATTGAGATGATAATCTAACTACTTAAATGATTGACCCTTAAAGAAAAGATGTTTTCTATTCTAGCTAAATGATAATGCATTTCCTTAGTTGAGAATGAATTTGTTTTTGGGCTAAATGCAAAATACAAAAAAGAATTCTCGTAATATAAGATGAATGCAAATGGCCTCACCTAATAGGAGATGAATTATAAATGCAAATAGGCCTATATGAGATGATTTTATTTGGCTAATGCAAATGGACTCACCTAACATGAGATGATTTTTATTTGACTAATGCAAATGGACTTACTTAATATAAGATGACTTTTATTTGGTTAATGCAAATCGACTCACCTAATATGAGATAATTTTTATTTGGCTAATATAAATGGACTCACCCGAGATGGTTTTATTTGGCTAATGCAAATGCAAAATGCGAATGTAAAAGAAAGAAATACTAAATGACAAAAAGAGAACGGGTCTTTTGGTAAGACCCTTTCGGAGGTGGTAAGTACTTAAATCATCAAAAGAAGATTTTAATACGACACGGAAGTGAAAAAATGGATTCACCCTAATAGCAAAAGGAATTTGACTTTTGGCTAAGCGCACATAATGTAACCAAACAGAAATAAAGGAAAAGCTATAAAGAAAGTGGTAAAGAAAGCGATAAAGAAAGCAAAAAAAAAAAAAAAAAAGAAAATCGAAAAACTAAAAGATTACATCGGGGAGGAATTAAAAGAACAATTACATCTCTTTAATGCACAATACGGAAAGCGGTAAATAAAGAATAAGAATAATAAACCGTTTGAAGGCTGCACCGTAGCCCTCGGGTTGTCTCACCTTGCTAATATGGATCTCTTGATGAGATGGCAACAAACAAAAAAAAAACAACCTGTTTTTGTGAACTATTTATGTAGGGAATAGTAGAGATCATTTGCATAATTACCCAAAGATTAAGATAACCGAATATTCTTTAGCACTTTGCATGGATTGAAAGGCTATAAGTAGAGAAGAGATGAATGGCTCATAGTAATTTTGCCGGAGTAACGTTTAGGTATGAGTGCTCAGGTTAGCTTTACTGCAATATTACGCATAGAAGAAACTCGTTTGGGAATGAGAGTTATGACTCTCTATTTATAGGAGAGGACCTAGGTCACAAATGACCTAGCGTTTGCCCTCGATCGGCCATCCAAGCAGGTGTAAATAAATTGGGCCAGAATCTCACAAGATTGAACCGAGATAAGGAAGCAATAGAATCGGATAGAGCCCGAGTTCACAATGTCGGCCAACTAGGCAATCCTAAGGTTTTGTGCCCTATTGTGTTTCCAAGGGATTCTCCAAGCCAAAACATAGCGTTTCACTTAAATCTTCGGGGTGGCAGGTGCTAGCCACGAGGTTGTTTTGAGGGGAAAAGCTCCTAATCTCGTGTGGACTGTCTTGTGGAGCTTAAACGCAGCACTTTGATGCTCGTGATCATGAAATGCAACGCTTTAATGCCGTTGTCGGGCCTTCAACTCCTTATCCGATTGGAAAGAAGTAAAATGAAGTATTCCGAACTTTGAATTTCTTGGTACATAACGCTGGACTCCGTTGTCCCCGAAGGCTTGTCCTCGTATTCGATCGCTCGAAAGAAAAGGGGGATTTATGGACCGACCCAAGGCAAAAGGTCGTTGATTTGGTGTTAGGGCTTCTTTGTGGTTTACTCGCTTATGTTGCACCAATCGATCATAGTCCGAGATCCAAATCCTTAAACAAGACTCGGGATTTCATCATTGGGGCAACAAAATAAAATAAGGAGATAAGAGACGACACTTTTAAGCGTCCGTACACTCTTTTCTCTCTCAAACTTTAACTTTCCTCCTCTTTCACTCTCACTCAAATTTCTTTGTCTTTCTCTCGAAAAATTCCTATGATAGGAAATGTAGCCGAATGAGGTTCAGCCACCAAAAAGGCTTGAACCAGAACCATCCAGCCCAAGAATCCTAAAAAGATCCATCTAAGGATCGAGGCACTCACTTTTGATGATAAAAAATGCGTCGTTCCTCAGACACTACATTGAAGAAATTTCTTCTTAACCATGAAACTTTCTTGGATCAAGCCTATCCACCATACATGAACTTTTAAGTACTTGTGTTTCTATGATTACATCTACCCGGAACTCATCACTTAGTTCTACACAAACATGGTTGCGAGAGACAATGTAGTCTCTTGGCTTGTGCGAGGAAGCTTATTCAAATTAACCTCTGTCTCCTTCACAAACTTTTTGTTGTTCAAACTCTCTTCCTAAACTCAAACCAAATTCTATTTAATTAAATCGCGAGATGATTTCTTTAACAAATACGCCATAAGCTGTTCCTAAGTACTGAAAGAATTTTTCACGTGACTTAGATGATGTCCGAAGCCGGACCTTTATGTTTTATTCCGATGAGAACTTTGTTCTCTTTCTTTCCTTCTAAAGAGAACCCTAACAACAAGGTTCTCAAGGTACTCGTATGACATTCTCAAAGGGTATGAGGTTGTCCTCTTCCCTTTCATCATCGAGCGAGATAGGTTATGTTCCCAATGATTAGAAGAAACCGCCTCTTCCTTTCGGGGCTCGCTATCTGCTATTTTTACCCACTTTAATGTGGATCTCCCTAATGATCCATTCAAGTGTCTTGAGATAACTGTTTGTATAGGCACAAATGAGCCTGTTGGTTTAGGATACCGGGAAACATCACTTAGTGTTTGTGTTCGGTCTTTTGGGCGTCGACCTCCTCCTCGAGACTCAAAAAGCTTTGAGGGTCCTCTTCTTATTGCCGGACCATCTTCTTCCTAGCATGCCCCTTCAATAGAATTTCTTAAGATACTAAGAGGCATTAGGAATTCATGCTTTTCCAGTCGTGCACCCCACGGAGGACTAAATTCTCGGATTATGAGACACTATGTATCCTACCTAGATTTAACCCTCAATTGACCATAGACCCTTGGTTGTTAGGTGGCCCTTTGTCTCTTCATATCCATGCTTGGCGTGTGATTGGTTTTAGATTTAATCATCTACTTGTGAGCCTTTAGAGATAGGTGAAGAATGTTGATTGGCCCTTGCATAGGTGTAAATGAAATACCATAATAAATTTCCTAGAGTCGGTTCATTATGTGCATTTCTAGCCAAAAGTCAAAAACTTATCTTTCCTTCTTAGGTCGGTCCATTAATTGCATTTCCGTGTTATCCTAAAATCTTTCTTAGTTAAGGCGGTTTAAGGTTTAGGCGAGTCACCGTCAGTCAGTCCAAAAGGGTCATGCCGGGGAACCCTTTATCTCTTCGATCAATTAGTCATAAGATTTTGGCCTTTTTATTTTCCACATATCCATTTTGCATTTTTCATTTTCATTTAGGCAAAATAAAATTCATCTCAAATTAGATGAGTCTAGTTTGCATTTTTTATTTTCATTTAGCCAAAACAAATTTCATCTCAAATTAGGTGAGTCCATTTTGGAATTTTCATTTTCATTTAGCCAAAATAAAATTTATCTCAAATTTAAATAAAATTTATCTCAAATTACGTGAGTCCATTTTGCATTTTTCATTTTCATTTAGCCAAAATAAAATTCATCCCAAATTAGGTGAGTCCATTTACGTTTTTTATTTTTCATTTAGCCATAACAAATTCATCTTCAATTAGGAATAATCATTTATGCATTCCATTTACACATTAGACAAATCACAAAATCATCCTAAATTAAGTCACAAGCATCATTGGATTACATTTCATTTGTTTCACATTCTTTACGTGCATCCAAATAAAATGCATTGTTAGCTTCTTTGATTGTTGCGCTTAAGTCCCTTTCCTCCCAAAAGAGGTATTCCTTTACATGGTCCTAAACATCATCCTTTGGGCTACAAATAGGGCGTCTACTACCATTGAGTACTGTTAGAATCCGAGAGGTTAGAACGCATCAACAAGGAGTTCGGCACATCTCCCCCTGCTCTACTGACTCGTTCTAACCTCGAGGTTTACACCGAGTGTGACCTACCTGATTGCATACCACACCAATTAAGTCTATTTTTCATTGTAAGATAGTACCTAAAAGGAATTCACCCGCAATGGATGGAACACTAGAACCATCTCCCATCATCACCTTGCTCAATGAAACCTTAACTAAGATGGAAGCCCGGATTGAGGCTCGGGATAAGAAAATAAAGTCCATATCTAACATTCTCAAAGCTATCCTAAAAGCTATTGAGTGTAGTAAGAAAAACGGTGAAGGAGAATAAAAAGAATTATTAGGAGGTCCTCCACCCCCACCATCTCCTCCAGGCAATCCCAAACATGAATCCTAATCCGATCCACGTATAGATCGGATTGAACAAATGCTAAGGGAGTCATCCATGTTCGAGTGATCACTACTTTGACTATAAGGGATTTACTTCAATCCCCAAAGGAAAGCTACCCCTGAGTTCACCATGCCCGATATCAAGTTTCGAGGTTCCGAGAATCCCCATATCATGTTCACAACTTCTTCTGAGCAATGACTCTTAAGAACATTCCGGAAGACACTTACCACATCATCTTCCCATGGACATTCAATAGTGATGTAATGAAGTGGTATAACGCGATTGACCCACCTAAGGTCACCAATTGGAATGATTTGTGTAAGGAGTTCCTACACCAAAACTCTTACAACACCGATATACCTATGACACATAGAGACTTGGAGTTGATCAAGCAAGGAGAGAAAGAGAGTTTTACTGATTTTCTTTTTAGATGGAGGGAAAAGGCTGCCCACATAGTAGACTCGACCTTCCGAGAAAGATCAAGTTAGAATAATCGTGAAGAACCTTCAGCTTGTCTACAATTAGCACCTCAAATTCTTACCGTTCATGAGTTTTTTAACCCTTAGAGATGCTTGGCATGCCGATAGAAGAACAATTGTCTACGACGACCACAAAAGTCGTGACTCGATACAGAGGTAACTATTAGTCTAAGGACAAGGGAACTTCTAACCTAGGAAATATTAGCAGGGGTGCGAGATGTCAATGCCCTTAATAGGTGTAATGACTATACTCCAATCGATACTACTTACGCTCAAGCCCTTGACCGCCTGTTAGCAAATAGGAAAATAGAATTGTCACGTATAAGATCAAAATCGAAACAACAAAACAGTCCAAAAATATGGACACAAGAAAATTCTCGCAAATATCATCATGCAAGAGGACATGACACCGATTAGTGTTGGATATTCAAGACTAAGCTGGAGAGTATGTTCTACAATGGTGAACTTCCTCTCCCTAAAGCTAGTAGAAGGCGAGGCACAACAAAAATCTTTTCGAGTTGGTGCCAAATTTTAGCTGTTATATTTTTTTTTAGCTTGTCTACTTATGATTCTTCTTTGTGCAGGCCAACTTTAATCCATGGGCCCAACTTTAACTCCCTCCAAGTACAAAGGCGTCGCACGGGAATTGAGCGAAAGAAGGATCTTGATTGAAGGTCCTTTTGGGTTTCGTTGGTACCTTGGCGAGCGAGTTACGCCTCAGATTTGCTATAGCACATGGCATCCATTTGTTCCTTACGATCCACCCAGCACCATGTTTTATTTTCCTCTCTTTGTCAACCTGGAGCAAGAGCAAGGAACCACCGGGTATGCTTATACCCAGTTTTAAAATTTGTATTCATCCTATGCTTATCATCCGGGGCGGATTATGATTCAACTAGTGAGCTTTCATCTCTTTCTCCTTTTGTGGAGTTAAATTTCTTGTATGGAAATTAATGTCATCATTTTGTAGCTTTACTCGGACGATAGCCATATCACGACTCTTGATGTAGATGTCTCCTAGCCCGGGAATCCTTAGGTTACATAAGAAGTTAAGAGATTTTCAAAGAGGAGTGTGCGGGGCATTCTCTCCCTAAGAACTGTCAAGGGGTAACAGTTTTGTGCTCTTTAATTTTAGTTGCATGCTAAAAGTGTCTTGCTCGTCGCAATAAATTTTGTAGTACAACCGAGAAGAATCCTGAACCATATCTATCGGGTTCCTGTCCGCCCTTACAGGTATCCGGGACCTATTCACCTGAAAGACTTTCCAAAACATTCCGGGTTAGTCTTAGTTAGTGTAAATGCTAACTTTATTGAGCTTTTAGTAAATGTGCTAATCACTCAATCAATTTCTAAAGGCATTGATCTATATCGTCTTCATCAAGAGGCTTCCTTGGTGGCTTGGTGATCGAAGCGCATTCAATTGGCCATCAAATGCCCTCTTGTGGTACGGCTAGAGTGGGCACATCCCAATGCTCTTCACGTCATTGACATCATCGAGTGCTTTTGAAGCAGGGCCTAGTTCTTCTAGTGTGGGGCTAACTTTTCCGAAGATTGTATGAACATCCCCCTCTCCAAGCAATTGATCATCATGGAAACCTGATTGACATCCAACGGATGTCTTATAGCAGGCCTTCTCATGGAGCTTCTTAATCTCCTTAGGACCAGGGGCTAGCGCTTCACAAGCTAGTGGAGATGGTTGGTTTTCCATGTCTATCTTAGAGGGCTTCAATAATTATCTCTTTCATGACACTTCGATGAGGAAGATTAGGCAACTCTCGTGTAGGGTGCATTTGTTTTTAATGTTTTGTAACATTTTGACTCTATGCGAGATGGGATGAATGCAAGGACTCAAATCTAAAAAGCTTTCGTTTATTAATATGATGCAAGAAATTCTAAGGAAAAATACAAAGACAAATCGAAAAAATTGCACTGGCCCTATTCCCCCATAAAGAAAATAATATAAAAGAAAATAGGAACTTGTAAGTTCACGGTCCAAATAATAGGTCTTGGCCGAAATGGGCCTAAAGCGAAGCATAAAAAAATGGCCAAAGGATTACTCGGGCGGAAAAAGAAGTTAGACCGATTTGTATGGCCGGCGTCGACCATGCTTGCGGCTAAGGCTCGTCGGTCTTCGGTGGCGCGGTGTAGCAGGACTCTTAACCTAGAGACTACTATAAATTGCACCCTCTGCCGGATACCAAAAATATGCCTTCTAAACCTTCTTCTATAATTCCTTGAGAAAGAACAATGCTAGCCACCACAGCGGAGTCCACGGACCCACCACAGTCGGGCTATGGCAGCGAATTAGGCGATGAAGAAGAAGAAAATTTTGGCGGTTGAGAGTGGACCTCAAGAAGCCTAGGTCATGAGCTTTGCGATGTTGAAGATGGATCTTAGCCCATGATACTAAGGCCGGGCATGAAGGGTGATTCCTTGAACCAGGGTACGAGCGAGGAAACTATTCACACAACCTCGAGTATAATTTTTGCAAGATAAGTGAGATCTATTATCCATACAAGATAAAAATATTTTGGTAATAAAAGAAGAAATGGAGTATAACTAAAGGATCTTCCACAATCCACATAGTGGAAGATAGTTTGTCAAATCCTTCTCGGGCTTGTTATACCTCACACCAAATTGTAAACCCTTGATGAGACAAGTATATGCAGGTTCACCAAATAGTGAACTTGCACCTTGGAAGCTTGACCGGAGAAAATTGATGTATATAGAATGAGAGCAAGCACGACTCGGACTTATTGTTGAGGTGTGTGTTAAGGCCCAAAATTCAACATTTTGAAAAGCATAAAAAGAAGAGTGTATTCAAAGAAGTTTTCCATAATAAACGTATCGGCCATGAGACCAAAGAGGTGACATAAACAATTACAATGTTTATCCAAGTTTCGGTTATAGAGTAGAGGCTCCCCGAGAAGCCTAAACTCGACAAGATAGCAAAATCAAAAGGAGCTATAGTTATCTCTCTAAAAGAAAGATAAAAGGTGTTAGTTGTATCCCAAAAGCGCTCACTAATAGCTTGAATAGGATCACGTTTTTTTGTCACAAATGGTTTATAGCGGTAAAAAGAGAACCAAACCCGACATTATTCATGATGTCCTCCAAGAGGTAGTTTGTTTCTCTATAAGTCTCCATGAACTTCGGTATAGCCCCACTACTCCGAATAAAAACTTCTACAAGATGAAAATCCAACAAGATTTTTTATTAGAAGTACTACCCTAATTGAGAAAAGATAGAAGATTAAGCCAAGAAGCTCACCAATGGAGAAATTGCAAGTGAAGACATATATTTCTTAGCTTCTATCAAGAGATTGTTTGGGCCCCATTCATCATGAGGATGCCACTCTCACTCTAGGAAGTTGTCATGAACCAACTTCTTGGCCCTAGTCCTACCAATTAGATGAGCTTTTCTCCTAGACATATTTGGAGAGTTGTGTTTTTTGAAAACCAACTAGTCTTTTCAAAATGCAAAACAACAGAGACAACAAAAGTGAAGCTAGAGCAAGGAAGAAAGGAGTAAGTGAAGTATGCAAAACGAACACACTAACTCCCCTTTTATACACAAATTCGGCCAAGGCATGCCAAACACACAAGACAAAAGTCAACTAAGCAAGAGGGAATCCCGCAGCATGCCGAGGCCAAGCTTGGCAAAGGCCGGCGTCGGCCACCACAATGCCTTACGATGTCCCATCGGTGACAACTTTGTAGCCCTAGCGGGTGATCTAGCTTGTGAAGTCTTATCATGTATGGCAAGTGGATTCTTGGCACCATGTGCATGCAAATGGAGCTTTTAGACTCACCACGTAGCTTTTACGACTCAAATTTTCAATATGTTTTCGACTGAATTATTCGGGTAAAATACTCGAACTTTCGTAAATATGATTATCCGACAACAAGCATGTTAGTACAACAAATTATTAGGCCAACTTTTAGGTCAAAGAACGATTGAGGTTTCAATATAAAAATTCATCGAGCTTTAGGCTCGATCAAGCCCAGCTCAAGATTCTTTTACCGGACTTCGAACACGTGATTGTGATCCAGTTCAGGCCCCGTCTCGGAGTTCAGGTTCGGTAGCAACCAATTCTAGTCACTACACAACAATGAATGTCCAAAACAATGCACAAAAGCGAGATAGGTATCCTTTAGTGTGTACTTTGACCCTTTATCTTTCGGACTCGGTTACAATGGGGCCTAATTGTAGACACCTAAAACTTATCATCCTTATCTCTTTTATTTCTATAATTTATTTTTTGGCCCGCTGATGAAATCCCGAGTCCTGTTTGAGGATTTGGATCACGGACGATGTTTTGGTGTGAGGGAAGCCGAGTAAACCACAAAACACCCGTTAGCACAAAATAAATTGTCTTTTTCCTTGGGTCAGTCCAAAATCCTTCCCTTTCGGAGTGTCCAAGGCTAGGTCAAACCTTTAGAGTTAACGGAAAGTCGGCACCACGTACAGGGAGATTCAAGGCTTAAAACGCCGCGTTCCACCACCAATGTCCAGCTCTAGACACGGAGTTAAAGACATCAAAATGATGTCGTATGGCCTGCACTGTAGACACCTACAAAGTGTTATCCCTTATCTCCTTTAAATTTTGTATTTTATATTGTGGGTGCGATGATGAAATCTCGAGTTCTATTTGAGGATTTGGATCACCGACTGAATTTGACTATTGCGACGGAAGTGAGTAAATCATAATGAACCCCCAACACCACATAAATAGCCTTTTTGCCTTGGGTCAGTCCAAAAATCCTTTTTTATTTTGGATGGTCCAAGCCCGAGCTAAGCTTGTAGGGACAATAAAGTCTAGTGCCGAATATCGGGAAATTCCGGACTTGGAATTCCGTGATTTGGTTTTGTCCAATCAGACCCGAAGATGAAGACCTCAACATGACATTAGGCATTGCATTTCATGATCACAAGTATCAACGTGTTGCATTTAAGCTCCAAGACAAGTGTGCATGAGACTAGTAGCTTCATTTCTAAAGACGACGTGTTGTGGACGGCATTCCCTATCTAGATTTCTTAAGTGGAACGTTGATCTTACCAATCATTATAGGGCCAGTAGAAAGGAACATTGAATTCCAAGTCTTAGATATCCCAGTTATATTCAACCTACTCCTAGGATGCCCTTGGTTGCACGATCATCAAGCGAGTGCTCTCTACACTCGCGTCGAAGGTTAAGATGATCATCAAAGGTCAAGTTATAATGGTCAACGGGAATAATCTCCGTGCTACTATCACCTCTAACGAATTTGTGGTTGAGATCGAGCACGATGCCAATGATGATGAATTATATGGATTTAAGATTGTCATTGCCTTAGACATTGATAAAGCACCTCTTAACTTCAATCTTGATGGTAATCCTAGTGTCCACTTGATGCTTAGGCGAAGGGATACATTCCATGTCCCATTGTAGGGAAAAGGGCATACCACCCTATCTTTCCACCCCTTGAACCCACTAATAATTATAAATTTGGGTTAGACTATCAACCTACTACTAAGGAAGTAGCCCAAGCACAAGTGGGAAATTTAGACTAAGAGGACTCGCACCTTACACGATCCGCTCTATTAAGCCCTTTCCTTTTACTCTAAATGGGCAATTCTTAAGGGAAAGGGATGACTTTCCCTAATATGGTTTTCTTGAATCCTACTACCTCAAAGATAAGGGCATTCCGGTACTTGTGTTGGAGATTTTTAGTGATTGTTGTATACTATAAAAGGAGGCACCCTACCTCCTGGAAGAGGGATAGTCCACATCACACTTGACCAACCTGGTCGGGAACAATCTTTTTGGTCTACGGTTCGAGCAAGAGAAGAACTTAGAAAGGAATTCGGTCTCGCATCGTCACGAGCCATGTCGCACCTAATGTTCGATCCATCTAGATTCATCTTCGACGCCGATAATGAAGGGTCCAAGCATGTTACTTGGATTGACGCCTAAGAGGGCCAAGAATTCGCTATTAGCTTAGGATCGTATCCTTAGTGCTAAGGCTTTTAATTCTTCTTCCATTGTTTCTAGTTCTTTTTCCAATTTCGTTGTTTCGAATTCTATATCCTTTGTTTCGAGTCCGATGTATTCGTTTCTTCATTCAATAAAGTGAACCTTTCGCTTACTCTTTTCCTCCTCTTGTTTTCAATTGTTCCGCCTCTACTTCGAAGAAGAAATCCCTAAAGAATTAATAAAAGTTCCGTAAGATCAAGAAAATCGGTCACTAATAACAAAGGAAACAATAACAATTAATAGCCTTTTTCCTTAGATCGATCCAAACATCCCCCTTTCTTTCGGACGATCCAAGAACCGAGCCAAACCAAGTAGAGACAACGGAGTCCAATGTTGTGTGTCGGAAAATTCCCCAAGTTCGAATACTCGCATTTTACTTTTGTCCAATCATACAAGGAGATGAAGATCTGAAAACGACATCAAAACGTTGCATTTCATGATCACGAGTATCAAAGTGCTTGCGTTTAAGCTCCACAAAACAAACCACACGAGACATAGAGCTTTCCCCCTCAAAACAACGTCGTGGTCGGCACTCGTAACCCTAGAATTTTATGTGAAACGCTGCGTTTTGGCTTGGAGAATCCCCAGTAAACACGGTAGGGCATGAAACCCTAGGCATGCATGGTTGGCCAACTCGTGAACTGGGTTCTATCCGATTCTATCCTTGCTTCATTCGATTAAATCTGGTGAGACTTTGGCCTAATTTGTTTGCAGCTGTTGGATGATTGGCCGAGTGTAAACCCTAGGTCATTTGTGACCTAGGTCTCTCTCTATAAATAGAGAGCCTTGGCTCTCATTCCCACACAACTTTCTCTTATGTGTAATGCTGCAAAAAGCTAACCCGAGCACTCCTACCTAAATGTTACTCTACCAAAATTAATATCAAATATTCATCTTTTCTCTACTTACCGCCATTGAATTTGTGCAAAGAGCTAAAGAATATTCCGTTATTCCGATCTCTCGGGTGCTTATTCAAATGATCCTTTCTACTCCTTACACATTCACCTTTTACATAATCCACAAAAACAAGCCCTTTCTTTGATTTGTCGTTGTCGCATCAAGAGATCCAATGTAGAGATCCAAATTAGCAGGTGGGATAACCTAAGGGAAATCATTACGCCTTCAAACGGTTATTTAATTTATGTTTTATTTATCGGCTTCCATATTGTTGATTAAAGAGATGTATTTGCTTTTTTCAACTGCTCCTAGCCCGATGTAATTTTTAAGTTTTTTGTTTTTCTTTCTTTATGGCTTTCTTTATTTATTTCCTTTAATTCCATTTGGTTGCTTTGTATTATTGTTTAGCATGGTGTATGTTTGTGTTTAGCACAATATTTTAGTATACTACTCAAACAAGTAATGGTTGTCCGTGGACGTGCAAAATGAAAGGGTTTTCCCTACATTTCGTACCCTCGCCCCGGATTCGATTCCCGTTCAAAGATTGATGGAGTCAATTTTAACCTCTTTTAGTCTTAGTTTTCCCATACTATGATTAAAACAAGTAAGTTTTTATTTTTATTAGTTTTCTTCTTAAAAACTAATTGGCGACTCCCTCTGTTTTGCATTATTCTGAATAAAAATGCATCTCGGTTATTTTCTCGGTTAGTGGGTTAGAAAAAAAGAATTTGGATCTATGTGCCGGACCGGAGGCCCAGTGCGGCTATTTCAGCAGCGAGCCCATGGCTGGCGCCGATGACTCGTGAAGTGCGGGTTGCCGCCGCACTTGGTGTTCAGACGACAGAGGCTTGGGTCCAAACCGATGTTTTCACACCGGTTGTCCCTAAAGCTTCACGGCAAAACCTAATTTCTAATTTCTTTTATTTCTTCAATTTGAAGATAATATCCCGGGCATTCTTAAAATGATTTATAAAATAAAATGATTAATAAATGCAAATAAATTGAATCCGATTCGAGTCTATTAATTTGACTTAATAAAATTTGAAACTCTTAATAAGAGATCAATCCCCATATTTTAAAATTCATATTTGAAAACCCTTTTCAAACCCCATTTTCCAAAATGCCAAGAAAACGCCAAAAACAAGGGCGCGTGGGGAAGCTCGGTCCGGGTCCACCCGGTCGTGGCTCCTACATTAGCGACTCCACGTGGGATAAATAATTTATTAAGAGGGCGAAACTTTAACATTTAAGTAGTGTATTTTTATGATGTGCTTACGTTAGGCATCCCACATTTAGCAACCTTTGAACATAGTTTAAATATTGTTTTGGACACCTACGAAACGTTTATTTTACCTTCTGTTTACCCTTTCTAGAATGAGGCTCCCACTTGGGTCCTAGGCGAGCCCAACTAGGCTTGGTTACCCAAGAAAACGGTACCTCTTCCCTCTTAGCACGCGCTCCTCGGTCAACTTTTTGGTTCATCGAGAGGGACCTAGGATTCTCTCCTTTTCTCCGTTCGTACCCCGCACGAAGGACAAAATTCTCGAACTATGAGTCACCATGTATCCTACCTAGTATAAACCTGTTTTGACCATAGAATGTTTTGACTATTTGGTGATCCCTTTGACTTCATTTGCATGCTTGAACAAGTGTGTGTGTTTTAGATTTAATCCTTTACTTGTGAGCCTTTAGGAATAGGTGAGGAGTGCTGCTTAGCCCTTGCATGGGTGAAAATAAAACACTTTAAAAAAATTTCCTAGAGTCAATCCATTATATGCATTTAGCCAAAAGTAAAAAATCCCTTTTTCCTACTAGGGTTAGTCCATTATTTGTACTTCGAATCATACTAAAATTTTCCGTGTAATGGCCGCCTGTTAGTCCAAAAGAAGTCTTGCCGAAGGTCCCCTTTATCTTTGGTCGGTTAGTTTTCCTTGATATTCTTTTCTTTTACATTCGCATTTTGCATTTGCACATTTGCATTAGCCCAATCAATTTCATCTCATATTAGGTGAGCACATTTGCATTAGCTCAATCAAATTCATCTCATATTATGTGAGCACAATTGCATTAGCCCAATTAAATTCATCTCATATTAGGTGAACACATTTGCATTAGCCAAATCAAATTCATCTTAGACTAAGGAGAGTTCATTTTTGCATTTAGCCAAAGAAAATTCATGCATTACTATTTTGCTACAATAGAATGCATCTTTCCTTTGAGGATCAATTATTCATTACCTAGATCATCATCTCAACTAAGTCATACATCATTTCATTCTCATCATTACATTCTTTATGTGCATCCAAATAAAAGCATCCTTAGTCTCTTCGGGTCTTGCGATTAAGTCCCTTCCTCCCAAAAGTGGTCTTCTTTCGCATGGTCCTAAACCTCATCCTTTGGGTTGTAGAATAGGGAAGTGTATGGCATCTGAGTATCATTGGAATTCAAGCTCTAAAAGATTAGAACGCCTCATGAAAGAGTCTGGCACATATTCCTTTCTTTCCACTCCGCGGTCTTCACCAGGTGCGACAAGCTTCGGTGCACACCACACTAGCGCAGTCTATTCCTTGCCATAAGAAAGTGCTTAGAAAGAGCTCCCTTCCAATGGATCTAAACCCATAGCACTCTCTTAACCTCAGTTTACTTAATAAGAACATAGCTATGGTGGAAACTAGGATGAATGGTGAAGATGAGAAGATATCATCTATATCGAGGGATATTAAGACCATTATAAGGGCTATTGAGGATAGTAAAAGATATGAGGAAGCTGAATGTTTGAGAAAAGGAGAGAGATTAGGTCCTCCACCTACTCCTAGTTTATCTCCTCCAGACAGTCCTAAACATGAATCCCCTAAGCGTGAATCCAATACTTAGTCCGATCCACGTATAGATTAGATAGAACAAATGTTAAGGGAATCATCCATGTTCGGAGGATTCACTTAAATCCCAAAGGGTAAACTACCTCCAAAGTTTACCATGCTTGATATTAAGTTCAAAGGTTTTTAGAATCCCCATCATCACATATGCAACTTCTTAGGAGCAATGACTCTTAAGAACATTACCAAAGACACTTACCACATCGTCTTCACCAAGACTTTCGATATCGATGTAATAAAGTTGTACAATGCAATTGACCCATGTAAGGTCCCCAATTGGACTGATACGTGTAAGGAGTTCCTACATCAATACTCCTTTAACACCGATCTACCTGTTACTCTCGGAGACTTTAAGTTAATCAAACATGGTGAGAAGGAGAGCTTCACGGACTTCCTCACCCAATGGAGAGCAAAGGTCTGCCCACATGGTTGACCGACCCTCCAAGAAGGACGAAGTCGGGATTATCATTAAAAACCATAAGCCTAATTACAATCGGGACCTCAAATTCCTACCTATGATGAATTTTTCAACCTTAAAGATGTTGGTTTGTACATAGAAGAAGAGTTGTCTCCCGCGACCACAAAAGTTGCAATTGGGTATGGAGGTAATTATGACTCGCAAAGATAAGAAAACCTCTAATACAGGCAATACTAGCAGAGGTGTAAATGTTAATTCCCTCAACATGTATACTGACTACACTCCTATTGATACTACCTACAATAAATCCCTTGACCATCTTCTAGAAAGGGGAAAAATAGAATTGCCGCTCATTAGACCGGAATTAGAAACCGTGAAAGAATCCAATAATTCGGACGTGGGAAAATGTTGCAAATACTATCGTGCACGAGGACACAATATCGAACAGTGTTGGACATTCAAGAACAAACTAGAAAGCATGTTTCAAAATGGCCAACTCCCTTTACCTAAGGCTGCATAGAAACAAAACAATAATAAAAATCCTTTAGCGACACCTTAGCCATTTTCGCTAAACCCACTTCATGTCAATGGGACCCATCTATTTTTATTCAAGATGTTGCCGAGTCGAAACCCCTTCTTCGCTTACCTCTATTTGATCCAGAAGTCCAGGGGTTGTGGGTAAGTGATGAAGAAGATGTCTACGAAACGAGAAGTAACGATGAAGATAATATCGATGACTTCTTCAAGACACCACCCTTAGACCAATAAGACTTTTGGGGAGAAAGTAAAAGTCCTAGAATCCAATTCCTTACTAGATCCGGATGGCATAATGTACCCCTGGGTCCACAACAGACTCAGGAAGCCCTAAAAGAGCTTGAAGCTACAAAAGAAGAAGGCCCAATCCTTAAGCAACTATAGAAATTAAAAGTTGATATCTCAATTTGGCAACTAATATCTACTTCCCACAAACATAGGCAGGCTTTGATTGATGCACTCAGTAAGAACAAGGTCTCTTCTAAAACTATGCCAGAGCAAGTGGTAGGATTGGTTAACAATGTGGATGGAACTATTACTTTTGATGAAAAAGATCTCCCGGAAGAAGATGTTGCACATGACAATGCCCTTTACTTAGCCATAACTTGCATCGACAAGTTTGTTCCCCTAATCTTGGTAGACATGGATCAACAGGTAAATGTGTGTCCCTAGAGAAGCTGCTAAAAGGTTAGGAATTAGGGAGCAACAACTCTCTAAAAAGACTGTCCATCTTCGAGCTTAAGACAATTCTAAAACAACAGTCTTCGAATAATAACCTTGCCTATTAATATAGGGCCAGTAGAAAAGAGCATCAAATTCCAAGTCCTAGATATCCCAACTACCTTCAATTTACTTCTAGGACGCCCTTGGTTACATGATCATCGGACGGTGCCCTCTACACTCCATCGAAAGTTAAGATGATTGTCAAAGGTCAAGTTACAACTCGTCAACGAGGATAATATTTGTGCTACTATTACTTCTAAATAATCCGTAGTTGAGATCGAGCACGATGCCAATGATGAGGAACTATATGGATTCGAGACTATCGCTGCCTTAGAATGGGATGAAGCACTTGTTAACTTCAATCCTTTTCTTAACCCTAGTGTCCATATGATGTTTAGGAAGAAGGGGTATTTACCAGGTCTTGCTGCAGGCTAAAGGGCATACCACCTATAGGAGCCAAGGCGGCCGGGCGTGCCGAGTTTCCCCACTTATGTCGGGTCTCTTTTTAAAAGATTGATTTTTAAGATGGTTAATGAAAGTTGATTTTTCGTCGATTATTACACCCTTCCTTGTCTCTCGGGTGCCTAGGGATCCATCGTAAGCCTTTCCTCGTTTGAACCTCACCTTTAACTTTAAGGTTATGCCATCCTAAGGTGCTGCTAAATGTAAATGGAAGGATCTTATCAACGTCCATGAATGATAAATCACCCCCAAAGGGAAAGGTCCTTCCCTTTGGGGTCGGTTGTGGGCGAGGAGGGATTCGAACACCGGACACCGTGGTTCGTAGCCATGTGCTCTAATCCTCCGAGCTACAGGCCCCACCCCGCCTCCACTAGATCTGTTCCCGGAGTACCCTTAAGAAAAGAAACCTTTCCTCTCCCCAGCCATTTCGGGTTAAGAAGATGTGAAAGGGCATTTCTCTCTATAAGAATAAGAACGGTGCATTCCGAGGTGTGAAGTAGGAGAGAAGGGATGTCATAATTGGGTTTTGAATAAGACGACCCTTTGGAATGTGGGGATGAACCTTTTATTAAGATTTTCGAATTTTATTAAATCCGATTTAAAGCGAATTAGGCAAAGTTTGATTGACAATTTTTATTAATCCTTTTAGAAATTATTTTCCGAAATCCTAAGATATTATTCCTTAGCTGAACGGTAAAGAAATTAGGGTTTTGAATCTACCGTGATGCTTTAGGGCCAAATCGGTGTTAAAACACCAATCTTCACCGAAGTTCCGCCTACTCACCACTCGGTGCAGGCGACGACTTGCACCTAGTAGTGGCCGACGCCCACCGGAGGCTAGGGTCGAGGAGATCAGCCTTGGCCTCTACCCCGGCTGGCGGATCCGTAACTTGTTTTGTTACTCGTTCAATTAGAACCAGCGAGGACGCAGATTAATAGAAGTAAATCGAAAAGAGGGAGTTAGTAGTTAGTTTTAGGAAAGAAAAACTAACAAAAACAAAATAAACAAATAACTCTTCCAATCTTAGTATGGGAAAACTATGACTAAATGAGGCTAAAAATGACTCCATCGGTTTTTGAATCGAGAATCGATTCGGAGGCAAGGGTACGAAACGAAGGGATAAACCTTTCCGTTCGGCTCGTCCGAAGACGGCCGTTACTAGCTCGAGTAGTGAGTTCAAATAATGTAAAACAAACAAGCGAGCAGCATGCTAAGCGAAATTAAAGGCAACCAAACATAATTAAGGAAAGCCATAACAGTAAAAAGTAAAGAACGCAGTAAAGGTAGAAACGAAAAGCGAAAGCGAAAGAAAAGCGAAAAGGGAAAAGAAAGCGAGAAATCTTAAATATTACATCGGACGAGGAGGAATTCAAAGCGATACATCATTTGTCTACAATACGTGAAAGCAATAAAGAAATCATAAAATAAAATAAACCATTTAAGATCGAATATACGCCCTCGAGGTTATCCCACCTACTGATTTAGATCTTGATCTTGGATCTCTTGATGCGACGGTGGTGAATTAAAAGGGATTTTCGTGAGTTTTTGTGCGGATAGGTAAGCGGATGTGTGACAGATGTAGTTTAGGGATCAGATGTAGTGAGTATGATAGGAGTAGAGAACGAACACGTTGAAAAGGGACTAAGAGATTAGAATACCAAAGAGAGTATTCGAGTAGCTCTTAGGCGATTTTCAGCAGCGTCTTCGCTAAGACAGACAAGTCTGTGTGGGAATGAGAGCGAAGGCTATCTATTTTTAGGGAGAGGTTAAGTCAATGAAGTGCCCTAGGGTTAGCTCGGCCAACATCCAGAATAGGGTATAATGATGTGATCTAGGGTTAGCTCAACCAACCGTCCGGAATAGGGTATAAAGCTGGGCGGGATATTGTGAATATTGAATCGGATAGAATCGAGATAAAGAAGGGATAAGACCTGGTTCACGGCGGTGGCCACAAGAGGTTGTCTAGGGTTTGGTGCCCTAGCATGCTTCCAAGGGAGTCTCCAGGGCAAAATGTAGCGTTCCACTTAATATTTTGGGGTGGTTGGCGCCGGCCATAGCACCTTTCCAAACATTAAGAGTTTTCATTTTTGGCGAGGTTTCCATTTTTGGTAGGTTTCTATTTTTGGTCGGTTCAATTTTTGGTGCGGGATGTGTTCTCCTAGTCTCGGGTGGACTGTCTTGGAGCCAAAACGCAACACTTTGATGCTTATGATCATGAAATAAACTAACATAATCTTGAGGTTTTCGGTTGCTTATGTGATTGGACAAAGTAAAACGAAGTGTTCTAAGCCTAGAATTCCCAGGTACACTACGGTAGACTCAGTTGTCTCTAGAGTCTTGGCCCGATTTTGCATCGTCCGAAAGAAAAGGGGATTTTTGGATCCGCCTAATGTAGAAGGCTATTTGTGTGGTGCTGGGGTTCTTTGTGGTTTATCGGCTTCGTCGCACCAATCAAACACAGTCCAGTGATCCAAATCCTCAAACAGGACTCGGGATTTCATCATCGGGCCAACAAATAAAAAACATAGAAAAGGACGACACTCTTTTGGTGTCTAAAGTTAGCTCCCACTTTGAGCAAGTTTAAAACATGATGGTCAAAGTAGACACTAAAGGGTACTCACCGAATGCTGGCGTTGCTTTTGAATTGATGCATTTGAAATTAGGTCCCTGTTGACTTGAACTTTAATAGAGGGGCCTAGACTTGACTAATGGAGTCCGAAGTTAAGGTTGTTGATTCTTAAACTTGGCTGCTTAGAGACCTGAAGTTCAGATTGGTGTGCTCAAACATGACCATGTGCTTAGTCTAAAGCTTGGCGAGGGAGCTTGAGCTTGACTCGGGTAGTAAATTATAAAGTGCAGCTTTGGTGTCTCAACTTGATCGCTTCTTAGATCGGATGTTCTGCTGGGTGTACTAAGCTTGGATCGATTACTACCCCGAAGCTTCGATGAGGTGCCTAAACCGATCGCGTACTTAATCTGCAGCTTGGTTGAAACTTTTCTTCACCGATAGTTTTGTTAGCTAATAATCGAACATAACTAGTTTCAAGTGTTACATGAAGATGATTTACAAGATAATGTTTCGGATGTGTTTATTTGACTTCGCCATAAGGAGGACCTGAAGTCTTGATGTTGTGTGTAAACCTTAACTGCTGTTGGGCCTAAAGCTTGATGGACAGATATCTAAACCTTGATCACTACTGCGCCTCAAACTCGATCGGAGTATCCGAACCTTGACCACTATTGGGCCTGAAGCTCGACTAAGTTGTCTAAACCTTGACCGTCGTGGGGCCTAAAGATCAACTTCTATCCACTTTCTTTGGAATAGGGATGGATGCTTATCTTTATGTAGAAATTCTTGGCTAGACTTAGACGTTGGATGACATAAAATCTAGGGAATGCTTGCTTTGAAAATATGATGTTCCCCGAGGTGATGTGCCTCATTCGAAATTTGAGCTTTTAATTTGTGTGCTAATAGCTCCTTTATAAGGTAGACGATTTGTGCCTCCTCCCGAATATTCTTGGAGGAGTTGTGGTTGTATGACCTTTCGATCTTGAACCCCCACATTCTTCTTGGGTGCTTATGTCTAGCCCTTCTTGAATGTTGGAGAGTTGGTTAGCTTTGATTAGTTGATGGCATGGAAGATCCTCTTTGAAGGTGACGATGTCGGTGACCTCCTTGATGCTGATCTTATGCTTGATACTTGCTTGATGCTCGATGCTTCTTGATACTTAATGATACTTGATGTTTGATTGAATAATTCCTTGTACGGTGCTTTGTTATTAATTTTTTATTTTTAGGAGTTTCACTCATATAAAGGAGATGTATGCAAGAGTCAATTCTAAGAACAATTGCCTTCTTTTATTAAGAGGATGCAAAAAAAAAACTAAAAAGACAAAGACAAAATTGCACTTTTAGCCCCCACTCCCTAAAGTAAAACCTAAACAAAGCTAGGTCACTTGAACTGCGACATACTATTGCTTATGGACCTTGAACCCGACGGTTCGATGCTAAATCCGACTGGCATACTTCTTGATGATTCGATGCATTTTCTCGATGGGTTTGTACTCCTTTAGATAGAGGCAAAGTGGTTTTGAATTTGGGAGATTGGAAATGGAAATTGGGGTCAAGATTAGGTTTTGGGCCGGACCTAGTGGGCTTCATACGTATCCACCATTGCGGAAATCAAGCCGTCGAAGTTCAAAAAGGAAGTAATTTGGGTTTGGTTTTTCTTATTATTAGAAATAAGAAAGGGAAATGGACAAACAATGGATATGGAAAAGGAAATGGACAAAGAACAAATATGAAAGGGAAATGCACTCTTTTTGGTATCCTTGATAAGTAGTGGGCTCATTGGATGACCTTTTAGTCGGATGAAGCTTGTTCTTTTTCTATGAGTATGCAAGTATCTCGAAGTGTTTTGAAGTCTATGATAGGCAAGAACTTTAGGTGTTAATGGTAGACAGGTTGTAGGTTCTTGATAATGATTCCGACTCGATCCTTCTCGGATGGTCGATTAGTCATGTGGGGATCTATTGCCCTCTAACGAGTAAGCAAGTCGGTGAAGCCTTTATCGTCTCATTGCTTGATCGGCTCTAAGTGTCCAAGAATGATTGGTAGATTAGTATTGTAGGAGTACGGGTTTAAGAACTCTCTGCAAAGATCTTACCGGTTTGTGACCATGTGTGGGTCAACGAGTATTGTACCACTTCATGACGTCCGTGTCAAACGTCCATGTGAAGATGACGTGGTATGTGTCCTCCGGTACATTCTTCAAAGTCATTGCCCCCATAAAGTTTCTCAGGTGATGTGAGGGTTCTCGGTTCCATGAAATTTGATGTTAGGCATGGTCAACTTAGGGGGTAGCTTGCATTTAGGAATTGAACTAAATCCCTAGGCTATATAGTAGTGATTGAACATCGAAGACTCCCGTAACATCTTCTCTATCTGATCTATTCTTCAATCAGATTAAGGCTTGGGTTGAGGTTCAAGGCGGGTCTTTCTCCTTCTTTTCTTTCCCTTTGAACTTTCATTTCCTCTTTAGTTCTTTGCGTATGAGACTAAGGGATTCGAGATATCGACTCGATCTTCTTATCCCGAGTATCACACATAGCCTCTAGTTTTGCAACGAGACGCATTGAATAGGCTCATGATGGGAGTTTGCTCTAGCTAGTTGCGAGGAGGATTTTGTTTTGACCTTGGGTGGCGCACTCGGTGTTGCTAGTAAAGAAGAACGTACTTGGTGTGGTACGTGCTAATGTGGGACGTACTTGGTGTGGTACGCATCGGTGTTGATTGTACTGGTGTTGAACTAGATTTCTTACTTCCTAAACGCTCCGTGCTAGGGTTCCTAACTTGCATAGGATTTCCTATCCTGTATCCCAAAAGAGTCAATGCTAAGGATTGACTCGTGGAAGAATTTATAGGGGAGATGGGGCTTAAGTGCTTAATCCGTGGAAGACTAATCCTAGGAGAAAAGAAAATGATATGGTCTTTTATTTGGATGCACATAAGGGGATGTGAATCAAATGGAATGTATACAACGATGCTCATGACTTAATTTGGGATGATTCTATGATTTGGCTAGTACGGAACTGAAATGCATAGATGATTACTCCTAATAGAAGAATTTGTTTTAGCTAAATGAGAAATGAAAGACTCTCCTAATTTATGATGAACTTTAATTTGGCTAATGCAAATGAAAGACTCTCCTAATTAGAGATGAATTTAAATTTGGCTAATGTAATTAAAAGACACTCCAAATTAGAGATGAATTTAATTTTTGCTAATGCGAAAATGAAATGAACTCACCCTAATTGGGATGAATTTATGAAAGAATGGAATCACCTATTTGAGATGAAATTTAAATTTGACAAATGTAAGATGACATGTAAGATTGGACTTATCTATTACGAGATGAAATTTGAATAGGGCTAATGCAAAATGAAATGCAAGATTAGACTTGCCTATTCCGAGCTGAAATTTGAATTGGGCTAATGCAAAATAAAATGCAAGATTGGACTCACCTACTTCGAGATGATTTTGACTTTGACTAAATGCAAATATGGACTCGGTTTAGTTGAGATGAAATTTATTTTGGCTAATGCAAAAACAAAATAAATTGACCAACCTTAACAGAGAGATGATTTCTGATTTAGCTAAATGCAAATATGGAATGAATGAACCAACCTTAAGAGGGATGATTTTTGATTTAGTTAATGCAAAAATGGAATGAATGGACCAACTTAAAGGGAAATGTAATTTTGGACTTTTGGCTAAAATGCACATAATTGGACCGACTCAAAGATTTATTTTGATTTTATTTTTGCACCCATGTAAGGATTATTCAGCACTCCTTACCTATCCCTAAAGGCTCACAAGAAGAAGATTAAATCTAAAAACACACACACTCATCCAAGCATGCAAATGAGGAGGGGGACCACCTAATAGTCAAAAGTTCTATAGTCAAAGAGTTTTACAAGGTAGGGTACATGGTGACACGTAGTCTAACAACTTTATCCCACATGGGTTGCACGAGATAAGGATACCAACTAGAATTCTCGGTGCCTCTCGGTGAACTAAAATGTTTAGCCCAAGAGTGCGTGCTATGAGGGAGGAGGTACCATTTTCTCGGGCAATGAGGCCTAGTTGGGCCTACCTAGAGGAACTAGTGGAAGCCTCTCTCCAAAAAGGGTAGCGGGGGTACAATAAAGTTTTCCTAGTGGTCGAAAATAGTATTTAAACTAGTTCAAAGGTTTCTAAATGCGGGGTGCCTAATGTAAGCACATTATAAAAACACAGTACTCCAATTTTCAAGTTTCGCCTTCTTAATAAATGATTTATTCCCAATGGAGTCGCTATCGTAGCAACTACGTCCGGTTAGGGCCCGCGAGTTTCCTCACATGTGTCGGGTCTCCTTTTTAAAGATTGATTTTAAAGATGGTTTTAGAAAGTGGATTTTGGAATATGGGGATTAACCTTTTATTAAGATTTCGAATTTTATTAAATTTGATTTAAAGCGAATTAGGCAAAGTTTGATTGACGATTTTTATTAATCATTTTAGAAATTATTTTAACAAGTCTCGGGATATTATTTATTAACGGAACAATAAATAAAATAAGGGTTTTGAATCTATCGTGAGGCTTTAGGGCCACATTAGTGTGAAAAAACCAATCTAGACCAAAGCCCCGCCTACCGACCACTCGGTGCAGCGGTAGCCTGCACCCAATGGTGGTCGGCGCCGACCGGAGGCCGGGGTTGAGGAGATCAGCCTCGCCCTCGACCCCGGCTAGCAGATGCAGAACTGTTTACTTACTGTTCAATCGAAATAGTTGGGAAGTAGATTAATAGAAGTAAATCGAAAAGAAGGAGTCGCCAGTTAGTTTTTAGGAAAGAAAAACTATCAAAAACAAAATAAAACATTTACTCTTGCAATCTTAGTATGAGAAAACTAAGACTAAAATAGGATAAAAATGACTCCATCCATCTTTGAACCGAGAATCGAATTCGGGGCGATGGTACAAAACATAGGGATAAACCCTTCGGTTTCGCCCATCCGAAGACGATCATTACTAGTTCAAGTAGTGAATTGAAATAATGCAAAACAAGAAAGCAAGCAACCTGCTAAGAAAAATTAAAACCAACCAAACATAATTAAGAAAAGCGATAAAAGTGAAAAGTAAAGAAAGCAATAAAGGTAGAAATGAAAAGCGAAAGCGAAAGAAAATCGAAAAGGGAAAAGAAAGCAAGAAATCTAAAAGATTACATCGAGCGGGCAGGAATTAAAAGCGATACATCATTCGTTTTGAGTCTCATGGATATTAGACTCGGAAAATTCCATTCATTTTTCCGAATCGGATAATTATGCACTTAATTATCTTAATTAATTTATTATCCGTGTCTAATCTTGGACCAAAGTATTTTATACTTTGAGAACCAAATTGATATACTTTTGTAGGTTATTCAAACGAGGCTATCCTATTTGTGAATTACAAAAGTAACCGGCTTTAAAACGTCAAATCACCAGCGAGACAAGGCTTTTTCCATCTACGACCTAACCCCGGACACTATGTCGGGGTTGTCCGTTTCCAAAGCTGGAAATCTACAACACTAAGCTTAACGGTGGTTTCCACCTTACTTTTCAAGACACCGCCGGTGGTTTTGGGACTTCCAAAGGAGTTAAGAGCCGTTGCCCAACGGACATACATCAACGGATATTTTCGATGACTCGAAATCTGCTACAACGGTCACAAAGGACATCCGAGTCGGAAGATGGTCACAATGGCTAGTCTGCTTGGTCATCTATAAATAGAAGCCAACTCTCAAGACTTGAAGATTGTTGAACCAACTGTAAATACACATACTTCAAGCAAAAGTCTTTGTATTCATTTTCAATCTTCTACTTACAACTCCAACTCTGTAATTAATATTTTCCGAGTTGTAAGGTCTTGTAATCAGTCACAAACATTTACTCTTACTTTTTGAGTAAGGTCCCTTGATTGAGCTGTAAGGGTTATCTCAGCTCGGTTGTCCATAACTGTAAAGGTTACCTCGGTTAGGAAGTACTAGATAAGATAAGGGAATTTCGAGTCTAGGAAAAACTCGTAAGGAGTTGTCTAAAGGAGCAACTTTGGTTGAGTCATTCTACTGTATTTTGTGGATTCAAAATAGTGGATTTGACTTTGTGCTTGGATTAGCACGGTCCGTGGTTTTCTGCCCAAGGAGGGTTTCCGCGTAATTTCGAGTTGATACTTTTACGAGTCCAATCTAAACTCAATCGATTTAAAGTTCGAGTCCAATCGTATCTTTATCTTCCACTTATTTCTAAGTAAGTGTTTTTCGACTTCATTCTTGATTCACACTTGTCCTCAGAATCATATCAAGTGTTTAACTCGAGCGAATTTCCTCATCGCCCTATTCACCCCCTCTAGGGTGACTTAGCTTCTCCGAGAGCAAACCTTTAGCATTAATTCAATGCCCGTTCATATTGAGCGACGGACTCACCCTGGACACATCTACACATTAGAAGTGTCTAATACTGACCACACAAGTTGGTATCATGACATTTATCAATACCTGGATAAGCAATAATACCCCGGGACTTCACACCTAGAACCTAACGAGCCATCGGGATGTTGGCTACCCAATTCTTCATCAATCAAGGGCAAGCTGTACAAGAAAACCAATTATGGAGTTACCTTTCTTTGTGTCAACCAACATCAAGTAAAGCGCATTATGGATGAGATTCATGGTGGGGAATGTGGGCCTCATATGAATGGGAAGATGTTGGTCGAGAAGGTTAAGAGACTCGGATATTATTGGTTGACCATGGCGGCAGACTGTCATGAGTTTGTTAGAAGTTGCCATAAATGTCGGTGTATGCAAATTTAAAACACCAACTGCCGTAATTTCTCATAACGTTAGCTTCACCCTAGCCATTCTCGGTTTAGGGAATAGACATCATTGCCAAGGTGACCCCTAAAGTAACAAGTGATCATGAATTCATGCTAATAGCAATTGACTGCTTCATAAAAGGGGTAGAGGCGGCCTCCTAAACAACTTTGACGTCAATACAAGTAGCCAAGTGTATTACCTAGAATATCATATCTCGTTATGGGGTGCCTTACAAGCTAATTAGTGACCATGGTAGTCATTTTAAGAAGAAGGTAGCAGATTTGCAGGACAAGTACAAGATCCAACACCATAAATCTTCCCCTATCGTCCTTAGGCTAACGGAGTCGTCGAAGCCGCTAATAAGAATATTCGTAAAATAGTGGAGAAGATGGCAATTACTTATAAGGATTGGCCCGATAATATGCCATTTGCTTTGTGGGGTTATCAAACATCTGTTAGAGCCTCTACGGGGAGTAACACCTTACTCCTTAGTTTATGGCATGGAAGCAGTCCTTCCAATAGAAATTACCATTCCCTCATCAAGGATAATTGCTAAAAGCCAGATTCCGAAGTAGAATGGGCTTAAGCACGCTATGAAGAGTTAGTAGTATTGGATGAGAGACGCTTCAATGCCTCGCACTATGTCCAAATATACTAACCATGTATATCAAGGGTGTTTAATAAGAAACTTAAGCCCTAAAATTTGCAAATTGGAGATTTAGTCTTTAAGAAAGTAAAAGCGCCTATTCAGGACCCACGAGAGAAATTTAAAAACAATTGGCAAGGCCGGTTTGTACTTAGTATGATCTTACCCCAAGGCGGTGAAATTAACTTATTTGGATCAAAATTTTTTTTTCAATATATGCATTTGGATAAGTTGAGGAAGTATTATGTCTAGCACGAACCTAGGGTATGGGCCAAGGTCGACCCAATCGGGGTAGGCTATAGCGGGAGCCAGCCACCACCGGGCAACAAGTGGATTGGTCGGGCTGAATTCTTTCCTTTTCTTCCTTAGTACTCTGTGATCTACTAACCGTCCAATTAGATGGTTTCTTTGTTCTAACAATGGTCCGATTAGGTGGTCCAATTTATTTATTTATTTTCCTCTAGGTGAGCAATAAAACGTAAAAGTATAGCATATTACTTACTTTTATTTAATAACAAGTAAGCCTACTACTTACCTAAGTACATAGCTAATAAAAAGAAATCATTGCAAGCACGCTACTTGTAAAATCATAATAATTTGTTCTTAAGAGGCCAAAACAAAACCTCTTTTATTCTATCCTATGTTTTATCTAAAATTTATAAGTCGTAGTCTATCTAAAATATATTACGTCTAGCATGACCCTAGATGGCAAGCCAAGCCTGGCTCAATTAGGCCACGACATGGCAGGCATCGGCTACCACCCGGACAATGTTGGGCTGGTGGGCGAAATTATCCCCTTTAGTTTTTCTTTCTTTGAAATTATTTTTAACCATCCAATTAGATAGTCTCTTTATTTATTTTCGGACAGTCCAATTACGCGGTCCATTGGTGTAATTAATTATTTATTAACTTTAAAGGCATTCCAATGAGGTGGTCCAATTTATTTATACCTCTCGGTGAGAGAAAAAAAAAATAAGTATAGCATAATACTTACTGTTATTTAATAAAAGGTAAGTTTACTACTTACCTAAATACATAGCTAATAAAAGGGCAATAAAACAAGCACACTACTTGTGGAAAATAAACTCTTCTAAAGAGGAAAAGCTAATCCTCCTATTCTTTTATTCCTTTCTAAATTCTATTTAAAGAACTAAGCCCTAGTCTATCTTCACTTGTCTTTCCTTTGAGGTCACTAGACTCAGCTCCATCGTCTTGGGTATGCTTATTCAGCTCCTCAATCCTACGGGCCCTCCTCTCTTCAGCTTCACTGGCTTCAAATTCTCTTCTACGAACACGTTCATCTATCCGAGGGTTTGCTTCGTGAATTTGATGTGGTGTAGCGACGAGGAAGGCTTCTTTAGGATCTATCTCTCGAGCTATCCGTGCCTTGCGCCGTTTAGGATGCACTTTTATTATCCTCTCCGGATATAACATAGATCTAGTAGTAGTCGGCTTGCCTCCTGGTTTCAGCAGTTTTGGCGAGGTTCATCCAGATGTCGGGCCATGACTTCATTCGCCTCGAATTGCCAAAACCTTCTAATAGTTCGAAGGTAGTGGGCCGGATGCAATATAGAATAGGAATCACCTACTCTCTTCCCATTTAGCTCAAGACATGGTCGGGAAATAATAAGTGCTTCTTTTTAGGCCCGAGTAGGCGTACAAAAGGATGTTGTGCAGTATGTGTCCTAAATTAGGACAGGTTTCAAGTACGTGATGTACCATGCTATATCATTACTATGATTCTTAAGGTATTCTTCCCACCACAATATAGGGTGATCAGCTACCACCTCCACCTGTTTTCTCTAGCAAAAGTGATTGCTAGATATGTGTCCACATCGCAGGAGCCTGAATTAGTTTTAGATGCTCTATTAACCAAATCTACACACCATAGATAATGAAAAATAAGTGTCCTGCATGGTCAAAATTCAACCGTTCTTCAATGCTCAATAGGAGCAACATAAAAAAAATAGAAGACAAAATGCAAAAATAGTGAAATGAGCAAAAATATAGACTTTCGGCTTGAACCGGAGGCAATTCGGCCTCGGCGGCGTCGGACAGACACCTGTTGTCTGGCGCCACCGACCGGTCAACACCGTTTGATCTCACGAGCGGTTATTTGCTTACCTGTAAAAACAAGGCGCTCCTAGTGAAGTCTTCCTCGGAATTGGCCTCAACTCGATCTAAGCCTATAATAGTTTCGAGCAACTATCAACGACGTTAGGGTGCAATAATTCTCTAACTGCTCAATGAAGCTTAGCAACACCGCCGACGCTATATTCCCGCGGCCTCTTCCTCGTAGGAATACACCTATAAGGCAGGTGATAATAGCTCGTCGTCTCGGGATTATGATAGCTCGAGAGAATGCGTACATCCGAGGATCTATCCTAGATTCCTATTGCTCAATTTTAGTAGAGATTTGTAGGTCTCGTGAGTAGAGATTTATAGGTCTCGTGCGGTTTTCGAATGATTTGGCATGATAGGTTTCGCATGTCGTTGGATGCCTCGTATAGAATGAAACTCTTCAAGCAGGGGGACAATTCCTTATCCCTAAACCTAAATACATGGTCATGAGGATCCCAAAAGGCCATCTGCAGTCCTCGAGGAAGTCTAATAGACTCTCACTTGGTGAATGCTTGAATAAGGTGTTTAGCCCATATTGTGGGAACTCTACCCTCTCCGTATTTGTTATCTCATGCATCCAATGAGGTAAATCGCTCATAAAGTTTATCTTTTTTGAAGGAAGTAGAAGGGACTC
This sequence comes from Talinum fruticosum, assembly GCA_021018815.1. Lineage (NCBI taxonomy): Eukaryota > Viridiplantae > Streptophyta > Magnoliopsida > Caryophyllales > Talinaceae > Talinum > Talinum fruticosum. Next base: position 59,553 of record JAITYX010000173.1, on the reverse strand, counting down.
GGAAATTCCCTTTGATTTGCAGAAGGATATGTAAAAGGAAAAATTTTCGACCTTCGACACGGGTCCAATTTATAGTAGTTTTCCATAACACAAGAGTCCTACTTGTACTGCAACTATAGTATTCGCCGGTGCACGGGTCTTCCGGGTGGCGGCGCGGCCATTGTCTTGAATAGGCCAGCCCGTCTTATTTTGGCCCGAGCATTCCTTGGGCTATTATCTTTTCTCTACCCCAACCCGTTTTCATGCAAACCTTGTTATTTTGGGACCATGCACTTAAGAATGCCCTTTTTTTTTTCTTTTGGGGGAATGGAGGCTAATGTAAATTTTTTTTTTTCGATTTGTTTTTCTAATTTTTCCTAAGAATTTTGCATCATATTTAATAAAAGAAAACATTTTTAAAATCGAATCTTTGCATCCCATCGCATTGCATAAGAGTCATAATATTACAAAATAATAAATATTAAGCAACAATAGCACCCTAAAAGGAATTGACTTATCGTCGCCATCGAAGCATCATCGAAGATGTAGTTGCTTGAAGTCCTCTAAGACAGATGTGGAAAATCGGTTGTCTCCACCACCTTGATAAGAGCTAGCTCCGTTATCCCAAGATTAAGATGCTCCATGGGATGATCCACAATAAGAAATCCAAGTGCAATGAAGAGGGTTTCCGTGCTTGGTAAAAGGCTTGAAGAGGCAGGATGTTGAGACTCTCTTAAGTAAAGTTGGGTCCTGCACCGGACAAACTAGGTCTCGCTTTAGAAGTACTCCGACGATGTGCACTAAAGGTTTGCTCTTGGAGAATCTAAGTCACCCTAGACGGGGGAGAATAGGGTGATGAAGAAAATTAAACGATTTCTGCACCAATTCAAACTAAAAGTAGATTTTGAGTCTACAATGAACTCGAAAGGTAATAACATAGATATACGCGGAAACCCTATTGGGGCAAAAACCACGAAATTCAAGCACGAAGTCAAATCCACTATTTTGAATCTACAAAATACAAAGGACTGACTCAACCAGAATTGCTCCCTTAAATAATTCCTTACAACGTTTTCCTTTACTCGAAGTTCCCTTATCCGATCTAGTACTTCCGACCTGAGGTAACCTTTACAATAACGAACAGCTGAGCTGAGTTAACCCTTACACCTCTGTCAAGAGACTTACAACAAAAGTAAGAGAAGTATGTAATTGATTACAAGACTTTCTTTACAACTTAGAGAATATTAAATACATAATTGGAGTTGTAACTAGAAGATTGAGTAAGAATGAATCCAATATTAGGTTCAATAATAATTTCGATAATATGTTCAGCAATCTTAAAGTCTTTTTGATTGGCTTATATTTATAGCCAAACAGGCGAGTGACCGTTGAGTCTTGGTTTTGGACTAAAATCTTAACTAGCCGTTGTAAAGGCTATTACGAGTCACTCGAAAAGATCCGTTGGAATGTGAAAGTTTTTAACGGCTGTGGGCTCCAAAAGATGGTCCAATCACTTGGTGGTGACTAAAAACTATAAACAACTCTTAGGCCGAGAGTTGGTGTTTTCCAGTTTTGCAAACAAATAACCCTAACACGGTTATGCGAGCCATGTCTAGAAGTAGCTAAAACTTGTTTGCTAGTGTTTAACGCCTAGAAACTAGTTGCTTTTGTAATTCAAAAATATATTAGGCTCATTTGAACAACCTACAAAGAAAACCACATAGGTTCTCAAAGTATAACAATACTTTGGTCCAAGATTAGGCACAAATAATAATTAAATCCGAGTAATTAAATGCATAATTATCTTTGGCTTAAAAGAATGGAATTTTTTAGTCTAATATTCAATATCTTCAAATTCCATCTTAAGTCAAGCTTCAGCTGATCAAGTCAAGAGAGTAAAATATTAGAGTATAACAACTTGATATGGTCAAATAATTCTCAAGGAAATAAACTTACTCAAAATAAAGAATTAACGTTGTAATTCTTTTTGCTTTAAAATACAAAGTCAGTGCTTAGAGAAAGTGTGTTAGAGAAATTATTTGATCATACGATGGTTCTAAGTTATGTCCGAGTGAGTAAGAAACACTAGTGACGAAGATATGTAGCAAGGCGCTTTCGAGTCGATCATAACATAATGAAAACATAGATAGGAGTTTCTCAATAATACATAATGACTTAGAATCAAAACCTAAGAGAGATAGATTTTTATACCGAGTCTTCAATCTCCCCATTTTTTTGGAAGGCATTCCATACTTGAGATAGAAACTTGTTAGCATATTACATAAGTTTTCATTGCAAATGATCCAAATAGAAAGTCACGTTCTCGGAGCAATAGTGACTTTGAAATACGAAAATATGTACCTCGAAACGGATATGCTCGGAATGAAAAGTATTAGTATCAAAGCATATATAAAAAATATTAGAGAATCAAAACAATTTAGAGCTTAGTGTGCTAAACGAAAATTCATTGCTCCAAAAGAAAATAAACGAGACTAAAGAGAAAATTCATTGAGCGAAGTTTCTACCCCTAAACTAAACATCAAGTTGTTTGTATATTTTCTTCCCCTAGCATTTCATCAAAAAGAGGGAAGAAAATAGCAGAGTAGTACAACCGATGTTGGCCAAAAAAAAAAAAGAAACGAAGAAAAGAAATGAACTAAGAAGGGGCGCTAGGTGTCTCGACGAGGAGGGACTAGCGTTGCGCTTGCGCTTGTATGTTTGAGAGGAGGTGGATGAACGAGGTGGTTGTAGCACTGGGATATCAAGAAGTTGCTCTGTCTTGGTTCCGTAAACCAAAGGGACATCTTCCTCGAGTTCATCTTCGTCGAAGACAGCTTCGGCCGATGCTTCGGGACAGCGGCTTGGGACTCGACCAACGTCATCATCCTTTTCTAACCCACTCGTTGAGCTTGGTGTTGCAAGCATTGTCAGTGTTGGAAACAGACAACCCCGACACATTGTTTGGGGCAAGGCGCTTCGAGTGGGTTAGAAAAGGATGATGACGTTGGTCGGTCCCAAGCCGCTGTCCCGAAGCATCGGCCGAAGCTGTCTTCGACGAAGATGAACCCGAGGAAGATGTCCCTTTGGTTTACGGAACCAAGACAGAGCAACTTCTTGATATCCCAGTGCTACAACCACCTCGTTCATCCACCTCCTCTCAAACATACAAGCGCAAGCGCAACGCTAGTCCCTCCTCGTCGAGACACCTAGCGCCCCTTCTTAGTTCATTTCTTTTCTTCGTTTCTTTTTTTTTTTTGGCCAACATCGCTTGTACTACTCTGCTATTTTCTTCCCTCTTTTTGATGAAATGCTAGGGGAAGAAAATATACAAACAACTTGATGTTTAGTTTAGGGGTAGAAACTTCGCTCAATGAATTTTCTCTTTAGTCTCGTTTATTTTCTTTTGGAGCAATGAATTTTCGTTTAGCACACTAAGCTCTAAATTGTTTTGATTCTCTAATATTTTTTATATATGCTTTGATACTAATACTTTTCATTCCGAGCATATCCGTTTCGAGGTACATATTTTCGTATTTCAAAGTCACTATTGCTCCGAGAACGTGACTTTCTATTTGGATCATTTGCAATGAAAACTTATGTAATATGCTAACAAGTTTCTATCTCAAGTATGGAATGCCTTCCAAAAAAATGGGGAGATTGAAGACTCGGTATAAAAATCTATCTCTCTTAGGTTTTGATTCTAAGTCATTATGTATTATTGAGAAACTCCTATCTATGTTTTCATTATGTTATGATCGACTCGTAAAGCGCCTTGCTACATATCTTCGTCACTAGTGTTTCTTACTCACTCGGACATAACTTAGAACCATCGTATGATCAAATAATTTCTCTAACACACTTTCTCTAAGCACTCGACTTTGTATTTTAAAGCAAAAAGAATTACAACGTTAATTCTTTATTTTGAGTAAGTTTATTTCCTTGAGAATTATTTGACCATATCAAGTTGTTATACTCTAATATTTTACTCTCTTGACTTGATCAGCTGAAGCTTGACTTAAGATGGAATTTGAAGATATTGAATATTAGACTAAAAATTCCATTCTTTTAAGCCAAAGATAATTATGCATTTAATTACTCGGATTTAATTATTATTTGTGCCTAATCTTGGACCAAAGTATTGTTATACTTTGAGAACCTATGTGGTTTTCTTTGTAGGTTGTTCAAATGAGCCTAATATATTTTTGAATTACAAAAGCAACTAGTTTCTAGGCGTTAAACACTAGCAAACAAGTTTTAGCTACTTCTAGACATGGCTCGCATAATCGTGTTAGGGTTATTTGTTTGCAAATCGGAAAACACCAACTCTCGGCCTAAGAGTTGTTTATAGTTTTTAGTCACCACCAAGTGATTGGACCATCTTTTGGAGCCCACAGCCGTTAAAAACTTTCACATTCCAACGGATCTTTCTCGAGTGACTCGTAATAGCCTTTACAACGGCTAGTTAAGATTTTAGTCCAAAACCAAGACTCAACGGTCACTCGCCTGTTTGGCTATAAATATAAGCCAATCAAAAAGACTTTAAGATTGCTGAACATATTATCGAAATTATTATTGAACCTAATATTGGATTCATTCTTACTCAATCTTCTAGTTACAACTCCAATTATGTATTTAATATTCTCTAAGTTGTAAAGAAAGTCTTGTAATCAATTACATACTTCTCTTACTTTTGTTGTAAGTCTCTTGACAGAGGTGTAAGGGTTAACTCAGCTCACTGCTCGTTATTGTAAAGGTTACCTCAGGTCGGAAGTACTAGATCGGATAAGGGAACTTCGAGTAAAGGAAAACGTTGTAAGGAATTATTTAAGGGAGCAATTCTGGTTGAGTCAGTCCTTTGTATTTTGTAGATTCAAAATAGTGGATTTGACTTCGTGCTTGAATTTCGTGGTTTTTTGCCCCAATAGGGTTTCCGCGTATATCTATGTTATTACCTTTCGAGTTCATTGTAGACTCAAAATCTACTTTTAGTTTGAATTGGTGCAGAAATCGTTTAATTTTCTTCATCACCCTATTCTCCCCCGTCTAGGGTGACTTAGATTCTCCAAGAGCAAACCTTTAGTGCACATCGTCGGAGTACTTCTAAAGCGAGACCTAGTTTGTCCGGTGCAGGACCCAACTTTACTTAAGAGAGTCTCAACATCCCGCCTCTTCAAGCCTTTTACCAAGCACGGAAACCCTCTTCATTGCACTTGGATTTCTTATTGTGGATCATCCCATGGAGCATCTTAATCTTGGGATAACGGAGCTAGCTCTTATCAAGGTGGTGGAGACAACCGATTTTCCACATCTGTCTTAGAGGACTTCAACGAACTACATCTTCGATGATGCTTCGATGGCGACGATAAGTCAATTCCTTTTAGGGTGCTATTGTTGCTTAATATTTATTATTTTGTAATATTATGACTCTTATGCAATGCGATGGGATGCAAAGATTCGATTTTAAAAATGTTTTCTTTTATTAAATATGATGCAAAATTCTTAGGAAAAATTAGAAAAACAAATCGAAAAAAAAAAATTTACATTAGCCTCCATTCCCCCAAAAGAAAAAAAAAAGGGCATTCTTAAGTGCATGGTCCCAAAATAACAAGGTTTGCATGAAAACGGGTTGGGGTAGAGAAAAGATAATAGCCCAAGGAATGCTCGGGCCAAAATAAGACGGGCTGGCCTATTCAAGACAATGGCCGCGCCGCCACCCGGAAGACCCGTGCACCGGCGAATACTATAGTTGCAGTACAAGTAGGACTCTTGTGTTATGGAAAACTACTATAAATTGGACCCGTGTCGAAGGTCGAAAATTTTTCCTTTTACATATCCTTCTGCAAATCAAAGGGAATTTCCGAGTCCCTTCTACTTCCTTCAAAAAAGATAAACTTTATGAGCGATTTACCTCATTGGATGCATGAGATAACAAATACGGAGAGGGTAGAGTTCCCACAATATGGGCTAAACACCTTATTCAAGCATTCACCAAGTGAGAGTCTATTAGACTTCCTCGAGGACTCGCAGTGGCCTTTTGGGATCCTCATGACCATGTATTTAGGTTTAGGGATAAGGAATTGTCCCCCCGCTTGAAGAGTTTCATTCTATACGAGGCATCCAACGACATGCGAAACCTATCATGCCAAATCATTCGAAAACCGCACGAGACCTATAAATCTCTACTCACGAGACCTACAAATCTCTACTAAAATTGAGCAATAGGAATCTAGGATAGATCCTCGGATGTACGCATTCTCTCAGGCTATCATAATCCCGAGACGACGAGCTATTATCACCTGCCTTATAGGTGTATTCCTACGAGGAAGAGGCCGCGGGAATATAGCGTCGGCGGTGTTGCTAAGCTTCATTGAGCAGCTTAGAGAATTATCGCACCCTAACGTCGTTGATAGTTGCTGAAACTATTATAGGCTTAGATCGAGTTGAGGCCAATTCCGAGGAAGACTTCACTAGGAGCGCCTTGTTTTTACGAGTAAGCAAATAACCGCTCGTGAGATCAAACGGTGTTGACCAGTCGGTGGCGCCAAAGCAACAGGTGTCTGTCCGACGCCGCCGAGGCCGAATTGCCTCCGGTTCAAGCCGAAAGTCTATATTTTTGCTCATTTCACTATTTTTGCATTTTGTCTTCTATTTTTTTTATGTTGCTCCTATTGAGCATTGAAGAACGGTTGAATTTTGACCATGCAGGACACTTATTTTTCATTATCTATGGTGTGTAGATTTGGTTAATAGAGCATCTAAAACTAATTCAGGCTCCTCGCTGATGTGGACACATATCTAGCAATCACTTTTGCTAGAGAAAACAGGTGGAGGTGGTAGCTGATCACCCTATATTGTGGTGGGAAGAATACCTTAAGAATCATAGTAATGATATAGCATGGTACATCACGTATCTGAAACCTGTCCTAATTTAGGACACATACTGCACAACATCCTTTTGTACGCCTACTCGGGCCTAAAAAGAAGCACTTATTATTTCCCGACCATGTCTTGAGCTAAATGGGAAGAGAGTAGGTGATTCCTATTCTATATTGCATCCGGCCCACTACCTTCGAACTATTAGAAGGTTTTGGCAATTCGAGGCGAATGAAGTCATGGCCCGAATACTCGGATGAACTCCGCCAAAACCGCTGAAACCAGGAGGCAAGCCGACTACTACTAGATCTATGTTATATCCGGAGAGGATAATAAAAGTGCATCCTAAACGGCGCAAGGCACGGATAGCTCGAGAGATAGATCCTAAAGAAGCCTTCCTCGTCGCTACACCACATCAAATTCACGAAGCAAACCCTCGGATAGATGAACGTGTTCGTAGAAGAGAATTTGAAGCCAGTGAAGCTGAAGAGAGGAGGGCCCGTAGGATTGAGGAGCTGAATAAGCATACCCAAGACGATGGAGCCGAGTCTAGTGACCTCAAAGGAAAGACAAGTGAAGATAGACTAGGGCTTAGTTCTTTAAATAGAATTTAGAAAGGAATAAAAGAATAGGAGGATTAGCTTTTCCTCTTTAGAAGAGTTTATTTTCCACAAGTAGTGTGCTTGTTTTATTGCCCTTTTATTAGCTATGTATTTAGGTAAGTAGTAAACTTACCTTTTATTAAATAACAGTAAGTATTATGCTATACTTATTTTTTTTTTCTCTCACCGAGAGGTATAAATAAATTGGACCACCTCATTGGAATGCCTTTAAAGTTAATAAATAATTAATTACACCAATGGACCGCGTAATTGGACTGTCCGAAAATAAATAAAGAGACTATCTAATTGGATGGTTAAAAATAATTTCAAAGAAAGAAAAACTAAAGGGGATAATTTCGCCCAGCCAGCCCAACATTGTCCGGGTGGTAGCCGATGCCCGCCATGTCGTGGCCTAATTGAGCCAGGCTTGGCTTGCCATCTAGGGTCATGCTAGACGTAATATATTTTAGATAGACTACGACTTATAAATTTTAGATAAAACATAGGATAGAATAAAAGAGGTTTTGTTTTGGCCTCTTAAGAACAAATTATTATGATTTTACAAGTAGCGTGCTTGCAATGATTTCTTTTTATTAGCTATGTACTTAGGTAAGTAGTAGGCTTACTTGTTATTAAATAAAAGTAAGTAATATGCTATACTTTTACGTTTTATTGCTCACCTAGAGGAAAATAAATAAATAAATTGGACCACCTAATCGGACCATTGTTAGAACAAAGAAACCATCTAATTGGACGGTTAGTAGATCACAGAGTACTAAGGAAGAAAAGGAAAGAATTCAGCCCGACCAATCCACTGTTGCCCTGGTGGTGGCTGGCTCCCGCTATAGCCTACCCCGATTGGGTCGACCTTGGCCCATACCCTAGGTTCGTGCTAGACATAATACTTCCTCAACTTATCCAAATGCATATATTGAAAAAAAAAATTTTGATCCAAATAAGTTAATTTCACCGCCTTGGGGTAAGATCATACTAAGTACAAACCGGCCTTGCCAATTGTTTTTAAATTTCTCTCGTGGGTCCCGAATAGGCGCTTTTACTTTCTTAAAGACTAAATCTCCAATTTGCAAATTTTAGGGCTTAAGTTTCTTATTAAACACCCTTGATATACATGGTTAGTATATTTGGACATAGTGCGGGCATTGAAGCGTCTCTCATCCAATACTACTAACTCTTCATAGCGTGCTTAAGCCCATTCTACTTCCGGAATCTGGCTTTTAGCAATTATCCTTGATGAGGGAATGGTAATTTCTATTGGAAGGACTGCTTCCATGCCATAAACTAAGGAGTAAGGTGTTACTCCCCGTAGAGGCTCTAACGGATGTTTGATAACCCCACAAAGCAAATGGCATATTATCGGGCCAATCCTTATAAGTAATTGCCATCTTCTCCACTATTTTACGAATATTCTTATTAGCGGCTTCGACGACTCCGTTAGCCTAAGGACGATAGGGGAAGATTTATGGTGTTGGATCTTGTACTTGTCCCGCAAATCTGCTACCTTCTTCTTAAAATGACTACCATGGTCACTAATTAGCTTGTAAGGCACCCCATAACGAGATATGATATTCTAGGTAATACACTTGGCTACTTGTATTGACGTCAAAGTTGTTTAGGAGGCCGCCTCTACCCCTTTTATGAAGCAGTCAATTGCTATTAGCATGAATTCATGATCACTTGTTACTTTAGGGGTCACCTTGGCAATGATGTCTATTCCCTAAACCGAGAATGGCTAGGGTGAAGCTAACGTTATGAGAAATTACTGCAGTTGGTGTTTTAAATTTGCATACACCCGACATTTATGGCAACTTCTAACAAACTCATGACAGTCGCCGCCATGGTCAACCAATAATATCCGAGTCTCTTAACCTTCTCGACCAACATCTTCCCATTCATATGAGGCCCACATTCCCCACCATGAATCTCATCCATAATGCGCTTTACTTGATGTTGGTTGACACAAAGAAAGGTAACTCCATAATTGGTTTTCTTGTACAGCTTGCCCTTGATTGATGAAGAATTGGGTAGCCAACATCCCGATGGCTCGTTAGGTTCTAGGTGTGAAGTCCCGGGGTATTATTGCTTATCCAGGTATTGATAAATGTCATGATACCAACTTGTGTGGTCGATGATTAGACACTTCTAATGTGTAGATGTGTCCAGGGTGAGTCCGTCGCTCAATATGAACGGGCATTGAATTAATGCTAAAGGTTTGCTCTCGGAGAAGCTAAGTCACCCTAGAGGGGGTGAATAGGGCGATGAGGAAATTCGCTCGAGTTAAACACTTGATATGATTCTGAGGACAAGTGTGAATCAAGAATGAAGTCGAAAAACACTTACTTAGAAATAAGTGGAAGATAAAGATACGATTGGACTCGAACTTTAAATCTGATTGAGTTTAGATTGGACTCGTAAAAGTATCAACTCGTAAATTACGCGGAAACCCTCCTTGGGCAGAAAACCACGGACCGTGCTAATCCAAGCACAAAGTCAAATCCACTATTTTGAATCCACAAAATACGAGTAGAATGACTCAACCAAAGTTGCTCCTTTAGACAACTCCTTACGAGTTTTTCCTAGACTCGAAATTCCCTTATCTTATCTAGTACTTCCTAACCGAGGTAACCTTTACAGTTATGGACAACCGAGCTGAGATAACCCTTACAGCTCAATCAAGGGACCTTACTCAAAAAGTAAGAGTAAATGTTTGTGACTCGATTACAAGACCTTACAACTCGGAAAATATTAATTACAGAGTTGGAGTTGTAAGTAGAAGATTGAAAATGAATACAAAGACTTTTGCTGAAGTATGTGTATTTACAGTTGGTTCAAGCAATCTTCAAGTCTTGAGAGTTGGCTTCTATTTATAGATGACCAAGCGGACTAGCCATTGTGACCATCTTCCGACTCGGATGTCCTTTGTGACCGTTGTAGCAGATTTCGAGTCATCGTAAAATATCCGTTGATGTATGTCCGTTGGGCAACGGCTCTTAACTCCTTTGGAAGTCCCAAAACCACCGGCGGTGTCTTGAAAAGTAAGGTGGAAACCACCGTTAAGCTTAGTGTTGTAGATTTCCAGCTTTGGAAATGGACAACCCCGACATAGTGTCCGGGGTTAGGTCGTAGATGGAAAAAGCCTTGTCTCGCTGGTGATTTGACGTTTTAAAGCCTAGGCTACTTTTGTAATTCACAAATAGGATAGCCTCGTTTGAATAACCTACAAAAGTATATCAATTTGGTTCTCAAAGTATAAAATACTTTGGTCCAAGATTAGACACGGATAATAAATTAATTAAGATAATTAAGTGCATAATTATCTCGATTCGGAAAAATGAATGGAATTTTCCGAGTCTAATATCCATGAGACTCAAAACGAATGATGTATCGCTTTTAATTCCTGCCCGCCTGATGTAATCTTTTAGATTTCTTGCTTTCTTTTCCCTTTTCGATTTTCTTTCGCTTCGCTTTTCATTTCTACCTTTATCGCTTTCTTTACTTTTCACTTTTATCGCTTTTCTTAATTATGTTTGGTTGGTTTTAATTTTTCTTAGCAGGTTGCTTGCTTTCTTGTTTTGCATTATTTCAATTCACTACTTGAACTAGTAATGATCGTCTTCGGATGGGCGAAACCGAAGGGTTTATCCCTATGTTTTGTACCATCGCCCCGAATTCGATTCTCGGTTCAAAGATGGATGGAGTCATTTTTATCCTATTTTAGTCTTAGTTTTCTCATACTAAGATTGCAAGAGTAAATGTTTTATTTTGTTTTTGATAGTTTTTCTTTCCTAAAAACTAACCGGCGACTCCTTCTTTTCGATTTACTTCTATTAATCTACTTCCCAACTATTTCGATTGAACAGTAAGTAAACAGCTACGCATCTGCTAGCCAGTGGTCGAGGGCGAGGCCGATCTCCTCAACCCCGGCCTCTGGTCGGCGCCGACCACCATTGGGTGCAAGCTACCGCCGCACCGAGTGGTCGGTAGGCGGGGCTTTGGTCTAGATTGGTTTTTTCACACTAATGTGGCCCTAAAGCCTCACGATAGATTCAAAACCCTTATTTTATTTATTGTTCCGTTAATAAATAATATCCCGAGACTTGTTAAAATAATTTCTAAAATGATTAATAAAAATCGTCAATCAAACTTTGCCTAATTCGCTTTAAATCAAATTTAATAAAATTCGAAATCTTAATAAAAGGTTAATCCCCATATTCCAAAATCCACTTTCTAAAACCATCTTTAAAATCAATCTTTAAAAAGGAGACCCGACACATGTGAGGAAACTCGACGGGCCCTAACCGGACGTAGTTGCTACAATGAGCGACTCCATTGGGAATAAATCATTTATTAAGAAGGCGAAACTTGAAAATTGGAGTACTCGTGTTTTTATAATGTGCTTACATTAGGCACCCCGCATTTAGAAACCTTTGAACTAGTTTAAATACTATTTTCGACCACTAGGAAAACTTTATTGTACCCCCGCTTACCCTTTTGGAGAGAGGCTTCCACTAGTTCCTCTAGGTAGGCCCAACTAGGCCTCATTGCCCGAGAAAATGGTACCTCCTCCCTCATAGCACGCACTCTTGGGCTAAACATTTTAGTTCACCGAGAGGCACCGAGAATTCTAGTTGGTATCCTTATCTCAGTGCAACCCATGTGGGATAAAGTTGTTAGACTACGTGTCACCATGTACCCTACCTTGTAAAACTCTTTGACTATAGAACTTTTGACTATTAGGTGGTCCCCCTCCTCATTTGCATGCTTGGATGAGTGTGTGTGTTTTTAGATTTAATCTTCTTCTTGTGAGCCTTTAGGGATAGGTAAGGAGTGCTGAATAATCCTTACATGGGTGCAAAAATAAAATCAAAATAAATCTTTGAGTCGGTCCAATTATGTGCATTTTAGCCAAAAGTCCAAAATTACATTTCCCTTTAAGTTGGTCCATTCATTCCATTTTTGCATTAACTAAATCAAAAATCATCCCTCTTAAGGTTGGTTCATTCATTCCATATTTGCATTTAGCTAAATCAGAAATCATCTCTCTCGTTAAGGTTGGTCAATTTATTTTGTTTTTGCATTAGCCAAAATAAATTTCATCTCAACTAAACCGAGTCCATATTTGCATTTAGTCAAAGTCAAAATCATCTCGAAGTAGGTGAGTCCAATCTTGCATTTTATTTTGCATTAGCCCAATTCAAATTTCAGCTCGTAATAGGCAAGTCTAATCTTGCATTTCATTTTGCATTAGCCCTATTCAAATTTCATCTCGTAATAGATAAGTCCAATCTTACATGTCATCTTACATTTGTCAAATTTAAATTTCATCTCAAATAGGTGATTCCATTCTTTCATAAATTCATCCCAATTAGGGTGAGTTCATTTCATTTTCGCATTAGCAAAAATTAAATTCATCTCTAATTTGGAGTGTCTTTTAATTACATTAGCCAAATTTAAATTCATCTCTAATTAGGAGAGTCTTTCATTTGCATTAGCCAAATTAAAGTTCATCATAAATTAGGAGAGTCTTTCATTTCTCATTTAGCTAAAACAAATTCTTCTATTAGGAGTAATCATCTATGCATTTCAGTTCCGTACTAGCCAAATCATAGAATCATCCCAAATTAAGTCATGAGCATCGTTGTATACATTCCATTTGATTCACATCCCCTTATGTGCATCCAAATAAAAGACCATATCATTTTCTTTTCTCCTAGGATTAGTCTTCCACTGATTAAGCACTTAAGCCCCATCTCCCCTATAAATTCTTCCACGAGTCAATCCTTAGCATTGACTCTTTTGGGATACAGGATAGGAAATCCTATGCAAGTTAGGAACCCTAGCACGGAGCGTTTAGGAAGTAAGAAATCTAGTTCAACACCAGCATAATCAACACCGATGCGTACCACACCAAGTACGTCCCACATTAGCACGTACCACACCAAGTACGTTCTTCTTTACTAGCAACACCGAGTGCGCCACCCAAGGTCAAAACAAAATCCTCCTCGCAACTAGCTAGAGCAAACTCCCATCATGAGCCTATTCAATGCGTCTCGTTGCAAAACTAGAGGCTATGTGTGATACTCGGGATAAGAAGATCGAGTCGATATCTCGAATCCCTTAGTCTCATACGCAAAGAACTAAAGAGGAAATGAAAGTTCAAAGGGAAAGAAAAGAAGGAGAAAGACCCGCCTTGAACCTCAACCCAAGCCTTAATCTGATTGAAGAATAGATCAGATAGAGAAGATGTTACGGGAGTCTTCGATGTTCAATCACTACTATATAGCCTAGGGATTTAGTTCAATTCCTAAATGCAAGCTACCCCCTAAGTTGACCATGCCTAACATCAAATTTCATGGAACCGAGAACCCTCACATCACCTGAGAAACTTTATGGGGGCAATGACTTTGAAGAATGTACCGGAGGACACATACCACGTCATCTTCACATGGACGTTTGACACGGACGTCATGAAGTGGTACAATACTCGTTGACCCACACATGGTCACAAACCGGTAAGATCTTTGCAGAGAGTTCTTAAACCCGTACTCCTACAATACTAATCTACCAATCATTCTTGGACACTTAGAGCCGATCAAGCAATGAGACGATAAAGGCTTCACCGACTTGCTTACTCGTTAGAGGGCAATAGATCCCCACATGACTAATCGACCATCCGAGAAGGATCAGGTCGAATCATTATCAAGAACCTACAACCCGTCTACCATTAACACCTAAAGTTCTTGCCTATCATAGACTTCAAAACACTTCGAGATACTTGCATACTCATAGAAAAAGAACAAGCTTCATCCGACTAAAAGGTCATCCAATGAGCCCACTACTTATCAAGGATACCAAAAAGAGTGCATTTCCCTTTCATATTTGTTCTTTGTCCATTTCCTTTTCCATATCCATTGTTTGTCCATTTCCTTTCTTATTTCTAATAATAAGAAAAACCAAACCCAAATTACTTCCTTTTTGAACTTCGACGGCTTGATTTCCGCAATGGTGGATACGTATGAAGCCCACTAGGTCCGGCCCAAAACCTAATCTTGACCCCAATTTCCATTTCCAATCTCCCAAATTCAAAACCACTTTGCCTCTATCTAAAGGAGTACAAACCCATCGAGAAAATGCATCGAATCATCAAGAAGTATGCCAGTCGGATTTAGCATCGAACCGTCGGGTTCAAGGTCCATAAGCAATAGTATGTCGCAGTTCAAGTGACCTAGCTTTGTTTAGGTTTTACTTTAGGGAGTGGGGGCTAAAAGTGCAATTTTGTCTTTGTCTTTTTAGTTTTTTTTTTGCATCCTCTTAATAAAAGAAGGCAATTGTTCTTAGAATTGACTCTTGCATACATCTCCTTTATATGAGTGAAACTCCTAAAAATAAAAAATTAATAACAAAGCACCGTACAAGGAATTATTCAATCAAACATCAAGTATCATTAAGTATCAAGAAGCATCGAGCATCAAGCAAGTATCAAGCATAAGATCAGCATCAAGGAGGTCACCGACATCGTCACCTTCAAAGAGGATCTTCCATGCCATCAACTAATCAAAGCTAACCAACTCTCCAACATTCAAGAAGGGCTAGACATAAGCACCCAAGAAGAATGTGGGGGTTCAAGATCGAAAGGTCATACAACCACAACTCCTCCAAGAATATTCGGGAGGAGGCACAAATCGTCTACCTTATAAAGGAGCTATTAGCACACAAATTAAAAGCTCAAATTTCGAATGAGGCACATCACCTCGGGGAACATCATATTTTCAAAGCAAGCATTCCCTAGATTTTATGTCATCCAACGTCTAAGTCTAGCCAAGAATTTCTACATAAAGATAAGCATCCATCCCTATTCCAAAGAAAGTGGATAGAAGTTGATCTTTAGGCCCCACGACGGTCAAGGTTTAGACAACTTAGTCGAGCTTCAGGCCCAATAGTGGTCAAGGTTCGGATACTCCAGTCGAGTTTGAGGCGCAGTAGTGATCAAGGTTTAGATATCTCGTCCATCAAGCTTTAGGCCCAACAGCAGTTAAGGTTTACACACAACATCAAGACTTCAGGTCCTCCTTATGGCGAAGTCAAATAAACACATCCGAAACATTATCTTGTAAATCATCTTCATGTAACACTTGAAACTAGTTATGTTCGATTATTAGCTAACAAAACTATCGGTGAAGAAAAGTTTCAACCAAGCTGCAGATTAAGTACGCGATCGGTTTAGGCACCTCATCGAAGCTTCGTGGTAGTAATCGATCCAAGCTTAGTACACCCAGCAGAACATCCGATCTAAGAAGCGATCAAGTTGAGACACCAAAGCTGCACTTTATAATTTACTACCCGAGTCAAGCTCAAGCTCCCTCGCCAAGCTTTAGACTAAGCACATGGTCATGTTTGAGCACACCAATCTGAACTTCAGGTCTCTAAGCAGCCAAGTTTAAGAATCAACAACCTTAACTTCGGACTCCATTAGTCAAGTCTAGGCCCCTCTATTAAAGTTCAAGTCAACAGGGACCTAATTTCAAATGCATCAATTCAAAAGCAACGCCAGTACTGGTGAGTACCCTTTAGTGTCTACTTTGACCATCATGTTTTAAACTTGCTCAAAGTGGGAGCTAACTTTAGACACCAAAAGAGTGTCGTCCTTTTCTATGTTTTTTATTTGTTGGCCCGATGATGAAATCCCGAGTCCTGTTTGAGGATTTGGATCACTGACCGTGTTTGATTGGTGCGACGAAGCCGATAAACCACAAAGAACCCCAGCACCACACAAATAGCCTTCTACATTAGGCGGATCCAAAATCCCCTTTTCTTTCGGACGATGCAAAATCGGGCCAAGACTCTAGAGACAACTGAGTCTACCGTAGTGTACCTGGGAATTCTAGGCTTAGAACACTTCGTTTTACTTTGTCCAATCACATAAGCAACCGAAAACCTCAAGATTATGTTAGTTTATTTCATGATCATAAGCATCAAAGTGTTGCGTTTTGGCTCCAAGACAGTCCACCCGAGACTAGGAGAACACATCCCGCACCAAAAATTGAACCAGCCAAAAATAGAAACCTACCAAAAATGGAAACCTCGCCAAAAATGAAAACTCTTAATGTTTGGAAAGGTGCTATGGCCGGCGCCAACCACCCCAAAATATTAAGTGGAACGCTACATTTTGCCCTGGAGACTCCCTTGGAAGCATGCTAGGGCACCAAACCCTAGACAACCTCTTGTGGCCACCGCCGTGAACCGGTCTTATCCCTTCTTTATCTCGATTCTATCCGATTCAATATTCACAATATCCTCGCCCAGCTTTATACCCTATTCCGGACGGTTGGTTGAGCTAACCCTAGATCACATCATTATACCCTATTCTGGATGTTGGCCGAGCTAACCCTAGGGCACTTCATTGACTTAACCTCTCCCTAAAAATAGATAGCCTTCGCTCTCATTCCCACACAGCTTGTCTGTCTTAGCGAAGACGCTGCTGAAAATCGCCTAAGAGCTACCGAATACTCTCTTTGGTATTCTAATCTCTTAGTCCCTTTTCAACGTGTTCGTTCTCTACTCCTATCATACTCACTACATCTGATCCCTAAACTACATCTGTCACACATCCGCTTACCTATCTCGCACAAAAACTCACGAAAATCCCTTTTAATTCACCACCGTCGCATCAAGAGATCCAAGATCAAGATCTAAATCAGTAGGTGGGATAACTCCGAGGGCGTATATTCGATCTTAAATGGTTTATTTTATTTTATGATTTCTTTATTGCTTTCGTATTGTAGACAAATGATGTATCGCTTTGAATTCCTCCTCGTCCGATGTAATATTTAAGATTTCTCGCTTTCTTTTCCCTTTTCGCTTTTCTTTCGCTCGCTGTTTCTACCTTTACTGCGTTCTTTACTTTTTACTCGTTATGGCTTTCCTTAATTATGTTTGGTTGCCTTTAATTTCGCTTAGCATGCTGCTCGCTTGTTTGTTTTACATTATTTGAACTCACTACTCGAGCTAGTAACGGCCGTCTTCGGACGAGCCGAACGGAAAGGTTTATCCCTTCGTTTCGTACCCTTGCCTCCGAATCCGATTCTCGATTCAAAAACCGATGGAGTCATTTTTAGCCTCATTTAGTCATAGTTTTCCCATACTAAGATTGGAAGAGTTATTTGTTTATTTTGTTTTTGTTAGTTTTTCTTTCCTAAAACTAACTACTAACTCCCTCTTTTCGATTTACTTCTATTAATCTGCGTCCTCGCTGGTTCTAATTGAACAAGAACAAAACAAGTTCCGGATCTGCCAGCCGGGGTAGAGGCCAAGGCTGATCTCCTCAGCCCTAGCCTCCGGTGGGCGTCGGCCACTACTAGGTGCAAGTCGTCGCCTGCACCGAGTGGTGAGTAGGCGGAACTTCGGTGAAGATTGGTGTTTTAACACCGATTTGGCCCTAAAGCATCACGGTAGATTCAAAACCCTAATTTCTTTACCGTTCGCTTAAGGAATAATATCTTAGGATTTCGGAAAATAATTTCTAAAAGGATTAATAAAAATTGTCAATCAAACTTTGCCTAATTCGCTTTAAATCGGATTTAATAAAATTCGAAAATCTTAATAAAAGGTTCATCCCCACATTCCAAAGGGTCGTCTTATTCAAAACCCAATTATGACATCCCTTCTCTCCTACTTCACACCTCGGAATGCACCGTTCTTATTCTTATAGAGAGAAATGCCCTTTCACATCTTCTTAACCCGAAATGGCTGGGAGAGGAAAGGTTTCTTTTCTTAAGGGTACTCCTGGAACAGATCTAGTGGAGGCGGGGTGGGGCCTCGTAGCTCGGAGGATTAGAGCACATGGCTACGAACCACGGTGTCCGGTGTTCGAATCCCTCCTCGCCCACAACCGACCCCAAAGGGAAGGACCTTTCCCTTTGGGGGTGATTTATCATTCATGGACGTTGATAAGATCCTTCCATTTACATTTAGCAAGCACCTTAGGATGGCATAACCTTAAAGTTAAAGGTGAGGTTCAAACGAGGAAAGGCTTACGATGGATCCCTAGGCACCCGGAGACAAGGAAGGGTGTAATAATCGACTGAAAAATCAACTTTCATTAACCATCTTAAAAATCAATCTTTTAAAAAGAGACCCGACATAAGTGGGGAAACTCAGCACGCCCGGCCGCCTTGGCTCCTATAGGTGGTATGCCCTTTAGCCTGCAAGCAAGACCTGGTAAATACCCCTTCTTCCTAAACATCATATGGACACTAGGGTTAAGAAAAGGATTGAAGTTAACAAGTGCTTCATCCCATTCTAAGGCAGCGATAGTCTCGAATCCATATAGTTCCTCATCATTGGCATCGTGCTCGATCTCAACTACGGATTATTTAGAAGTAATAGTAGCACAAATATTATCCTCGTTGACGAGTTGTAACTTGACCTTTGACAATCATCTTAACTTTCGATGGAGTGTAGAGGGCACCGTCCGATGATCATGTAACCAAGGGCGTCCTAGAAGTAAATTGAAGGTAGTTGGGATATCTAGGACTTGGAATTTGATGCTCTTTTCTACTGGCCCTATATTAATAGGCAAGGTTATTATTCGAAGACTGTTGTTTTAGAATTGTCTTAAGCTCGAAGATGGACAGTCTTTTTAGAGAGTTGTTGCTCCCTAATTCCTAACCTTTTAGCAGCTTCTCTAGGGACACACATTTACCGTTGATCCATGTCTACCAAGATTAGGGGAACAAACTTGTCGATGCAAGTTATGGCTAAGTAAAGGGCATTGTCATGTGCAACATCTTCTTCCGGGAGATCTTTTTCATCAAAAGTAATAGTTCCATCCACATTGTTAACCAATCCTACCACTTGCTCTGGCATAGTTTTAGAAGAGACCTTGTTCTTACCGAGTGCATCAATCAAAGCCTCGCCTATGTTTGTGGGAAGTAGATATTAGTTGCCAAATTGAGATATCAACTTTTAATTTCTATAGTTGCTTAAGGATTGGGCCTTCTTCTTTTGTAGCTTCAAGCTCTTTTAGGGCTTCCCGAGTCTGTTGTGGACCCAGGGGTACATTATGCCATCCGGATCTAGTAAGGAATTGGATTCTAGGACTTTTACTTTCTCCCCAAAAGTCTTATTGGTCTAAGGGTGGTGTCTTGAAGAAGTCATCGATATTATCTTCATCGTTACTTCTCGTTTCGTAGACATCTTCTTCATCACTTACCCACAACCCCTGGACTTCTGGATCAAATAGAGGTAAGCGAAGAAGGGGTTTCGACTCGGCAACATCTTGAATAAAAATAGATGGGTCCCATTGACATGAAGTGGGTTTAGCGAAAATGGCTAAGGTGTCGCTAAAGGATTTTTATTATTGTTTTGTTTCTATGCAGCCTTAGGTAAAGGGAGTTGGCCATTTTGAAACATGCTTTCTAGTTTGTTCTTGAATGTCCAACACTTGTTCAGTATTGTGTCCTCGTGCACGATAGTATTTGCAACATTTTCCCACGTCCGAATTATTGGATTCTTTCACGGTTTCTAATTCCGGTCTAATGAGCGGCAATTCTATTTTTCCCCTTTCTAGAAGATGGTCAAGGGATTTATTGTAGGTAGTATCAATAGGAGTGTAGTCAGTATACATGTTGAGGGAATTAACATTTACACCTCTGCTAGTATTGCCTCGTATTAGAGGTTTTCTTATCTTTGCAGATCATAATTACCTCCATACCCAATTGCAACTTTTGTGGTCGCGGGAGACAACTCTTCTTCTATGTACAAACCAACATCTTTAAGGTTGAAAAATTCATCATAGGTAGGAATTTGAGGTCCCGATTGTAATTAGGCTTATGGTTTTTAATGATAATCCCGACTTCGTCCTTCTTGGAGGGTCGGTCAACCATGTGGGCAGCCTTTGCTCTCCATTGGGTGAGGAAGTCCGTGAAGCTCTCCTTCTCACCATGTTTGATTAACTTAAAGTCTCCGAGAGTAACAGGTAGATCGGTGTTAAAGGAGTATTGATGTAGGAACTCCTTACACGTATCAGTCCAATTGGGGACCTTACATGGGTCAATTGCATTGTACAACTTTATTACATCGATATCGAAAGTCTTGGTGAAGACGATGTGGTAAGTGTCTTTGGTAATGTTCTTAAGAGTCATTGCTCCTAAGAAGTTGCATATGTGATGATGGGGATTCTAAAAACCTTTGAACTTAATATCAAGCATGGTAAACTTTGGAGGTAGTTTACCCTTTGGGATTTAAGTGAATCCTCCGAACATGGATGATTCCCTTAACATTTGTTCTATCTAATCTATACGTGGATCGGACTAAGTATTGGATTCACGCTTAGGGGATTCATGTTTAGGACTGTCTGGAGGAGATAAACTAGGAGTAGGTGGAGGACCTAATCTCTCTCCTTTTCTCAAACATTCAGCTTCCTCATATCTTTTACTATCCTCAATAGCCCTTATAATGGTCTTAATATCCCTCGATATAGATGATATCTTCTCATCTTCACCATTCATCCTAGTTTCCACCATAGCTATGTTCTTATTAAGTAAACCGAGGTTAAGAGAGTGCTATGGGTTTAGATCCATTGGAAGGGAGCTCTTTCTAAGCACTTTCTTATGGCAAGGAATAGACTGCGCTAGTGTGGTGTGCACCGAAGCTTGTCGCACCGGTGAAGACCGCGGAGTGGAAAGAAAGGAATATGTGCCGGACTCTTTCATGAGGCGTTCTAATCTTTTAGAGCTTGAATTCCAATGATACTCAGATGCCATACACTTCCCTATTCTACAACCCAAAGGATGAGGTTTAGGACCATGCGAAAGAAGACCACTTTTGGGAGGAAGGGACTTAATCGCAAGACCCGAAGAGACTAAGGATGCTTTTATTTGGATGCACATAAAGAATGTAATGATGAGAATGAAATGATGTATGACTTAGTTGAGATGATGATCTAGGTAATGAATAATTGATCCTCAAAGGAAAGATGCATTCTATTGTAGCAAAATAGTAATGCATGAATTTTCTTTGGCTAAATGCAAAAATGAACTCTCCTTAGTCTAAGATGAATTTGATTTGGCTAATGCAAATGTGTTCACCTAATATGAGATGAATTTAATTGGGCTAATGCAATTGTGCTCACATAATATGAGATGAATTTGATTGAGCTAATGCAAATGTGCTCACCTAATATGAGATGAAATTGATTGGGCTAATGCAAATGTGCAAATGCAAAATGCGAATGTAAAAGAAAAGAATATCAAGGAAAACTAACTCGACCAAAGATAAAGGGGACCTTCGGCAAGACTTCTTTTGGACTAACAGGCGGCCATTACACGTAAAATTTTAGTATGATTCGAAGTACAAATAATGGACTAACCCTAGTAGGAAAAAGGGATTTTTTACTTTTGGCTAAATGCATATAATGGATTGACTCTAGGAAATTTTTTAAAGTGTTTTATTTTCACCCATGCAAGGGCTAAGCAGCACTCCTCACCTATTCCTAAAGGCTCACAAGTAAAGGATTAAATCTAAAACACACACACTTGTTCAAGCATGCAAATGAAGTCAAAGGGATCACCAAATAGTCAAAACATTCTATGGTCAAAACAGGTTTATACTAGGTAGGATACATGGTGACTCATAGTTCGAGAATTTTGTCCTTCGTGCGGGGTACGAACGGAGAAAAGGAGAGAATCCTAGGTCCCTCTCGATGAACCAAAAAGTTGACCGAGGAGCGCGTGCTAAGAGGGAAGAGGTACCGTTTTCTTGGGTAACCAAGCCTAGTTGGGCTCGCCTAGGACCCAAGTGGGAGCCTCATTCTAGAAAGGGTAAACAGAAGGTAAAATAAACGTTTCGTAGGTGTCCAAAACAATATTTAAACTATGTTCAAAGGTTGCTAAATGTGGGATGCCTAACGTAAGCACATCATAAAAATACACTACTTAAATGTTAAAGTTTCGCCCTCTTAATAAATTATTTATCCCACGTGGAGTCGCTAATGTAGGAGCCACGACCCGGTGGACCCGGACCGAGCTTCCCACGCGCCCTTGTTTTTGGCGTTTTCTTGGCATTTTGGAAAATGGGGTTTGAAAAGGGTTTTCAAATATGAATTTTAAAATATGGGGATTGATCTCTTATTAAGAGTTTCAAATTTTATTAAGTCAAATTAATAGACTCGAATCGGATTCAATTTATTTGCATTTATTAATCATTTTATTTTATAAATCATTTTAAGAATGCCCGGGATATTATCTTCAAATTGAAGAAATAAAAGAAATTAGAAATTAGGTTTTGCCGTGAAGCTTTAGGGACAACCGGTGTGAAAACATCGGTTTGGACCCAAGCCTCTGTCGCTGAACACCAAGTGCGGCGGCAACCCGCACTTCACGAGTCATCGGCGCCAGCCATGGGCTCGCACTGAAATAGCCGCACTGGGCCTCCGGTCCGGCACATAGATCCAAATTCTTTTTTTCTAACCCACTAACCGAGAAAATAACCGAGATGCATTTTTATTCAGAATAATGCAAAACAGAGGGAGTCGCCAATTAGTTTTTAAGAAGAAAACTAATAAAAATAAAAACTTACTTGTTTTAATCATAGTATGGGAAAACTAAGACTAAAAGAGGTTAAAATTGACTCCATCAATCTTTGAACGGGAATCGGATCCGGGGCGAGGGTACGAAATGTAGGGAAAACCCTTTCATTTTGCACGTCCACGGACAACCATTACTTGTTTGAGTAGTATACTAAAATATTGTGCTAAACACAAACATACACCATGCTAAACAATAATACAAAGCAACCAAATGGAATTAAAGGAAATAAATAAAGAAAGCCATAAAGAAAGAAAAACAAAAAACTTAAAAATTACATCGGGCTAGGAGCAGTTGAAAAAGCAAATACATCTCTTTAATCAACAATATGGAAGCCGATAAATAAAACATAAATTAAATAACCGTTTGAAGGCGTAATGATTTCCCTTAGGTTATCCCACCTGCTAATTTGGATCTCTACATTGGATCTCTTGATGCGACAACGACAAATCAAAGAAAGGGCTTGTTTTTGTGGATTATGTAAAAGGTGAATGTGTAAGGAGTAGAAAGGATCATTTGAATAAGCACCCGAGAGATCGAATAACGGAATATTCTTTAGCTCTTTGCACAAATTCAATGGCGGTAAGTAGAGAAAAGATGAATATTTGATATTAATTTTGGTAGAGTAACATTTAGGTAGGAGTGCTCGGGTTAGCTTTTGCAAGCATTACACATAAGAGAAAGTTGTGTGGGAATGAGAGCCAAGGCTCTCTATTTATAGAGAGAGACCTAGGTCACAAATGACCTAGGGTTTACACTCGGCCAATCATCCAACAACTGCAAACAAATTAGGCCAAAGTCTCACCAGATTTAATCGAATGAAGCAAGGATAGAATCGGATAGAACCCAGTTCACGAGTTGGCCAACCATGCATGCCTAGGGTTTCATGCCCTACCGTGTTTACTGGGGATTCTCCAAGCCAAAACGCAGCGTTTCACATAAAATTCTAGGGTTACGAGTGCCGACCACGACGTTGTTTTGAGGGGGAAAGCTCTATGTCTCGTGTGGTTTGTTTTGTGGAGCTTAAACGCAAGCACTTTGATACTCGTGATCATGAAATGCAACGTTTTGATGTCGTTTTCAGATCTTCATCTCCTTGTATGATTGGACAAAAGTAAAATGCAGTATTCGAACTTGGGGAATTTTCCGACACACAACATTGGACTCCGTTGTCTCTACTTGGTTTGGCTCGGTTCTTGGATCGTCTCGAAAGAAAGGGGGATGTTTGGATCGATCTAAGGAAAAAGGCTATTAATTGTTATTGTTTCCTTTGTTATTAGTGACCGATTTTCTTGATCTTACGTAACTTTTATTAATTCTTTAGGGATTTCTTCTTCGAAGTAGAGGCGTAACAATTGAAAACAAGAGGAGGAAAAGAGTAAGCGTAAAGGTTCACTTTATTGAATGAAGAAACGAATACATCGGACTCGAAACAAAGGATATAGAATTCGAAACAACAGAATTGGAAAAAGAACTAGAAACAATGGAAGAAGAATTAAAAGCCTTAGCACTAAGGATACGATCCTAAGCTAATAGCGAATTCTTGGCCCTCTTAGGCGTCAATCCAAGTAACATGCTTGGACCCTTCATTATCGGCGTCGAAGATGAATCTAGATGGATCGAACATTAGGTGCGACATGGCTCGTGACAGATCGAGACCGAATTCCTTTCTAAGTTCTTCTCTTGCTCGAACCGTAGACCAAAAAGATTGTTCCCAGCCAGGTTGGTCAAGTGTGATGTGGACTATCCCTCTTCCAGGAGGTAGGGTGCCTCCTTTTATAGTATACAACAATCACTAAAAATCTCCAACACAAGTACCGTAATGCCCTTATCTTTGAGGTAGTAGGATTCAAGAAAACCATATTAGGGAAAGTCATCCCTTTCCCTTAAGAATTGCCCATTTAGAGTAAAAGGAAAGGGCTTAATAGAGCAGATCGTGTAAGGTGCAGTCCTCTTAGTCTAAATTTCCCACTCGTGCTTGGGCTACTTCCTTAGTAGTAGGTTGATAGTCTAACCCAAATTTATAATTATTAGTGGGTTCAAGGGGTGGAAAGATAGGGTGGTATGCCCTTTTCCCTACAATGGGACATGGAATGTATCCCTTCGCCTAAGCATCAAGTGGACACTAGGATTACCATCAAGATTGAAGTTAAGAGGTGCTTTATCAATGTCTAAGGCAATGACAATCTTAAATCCATATAATTCATCATCATTGGCATCGTGCTCGATCTCAACCACAAATTCGTTAGAGGTGATAGTAGCACGTAGATTATTCCCGTTGACCATTATAACTTGACCTTTGATGATCATCTTAACCTTCCGACGCAGAGGTAGAGAGCACTCGCTTGATGATCGTGCAACCAAGGGCATCCTAGGAGTAGGTTGAATATAACTGGGATATCTAAGACTTGGAATTCAATGTTCCTTTCTACCGGCCCTATAATGATTGGTAAGATCAACGTTCCACTTAAGAAATCTAGATAGGGAATGCCGTCCACAACACGTCGTCTTTAGAAATGAAGCTACTAGTCTCATGCACACTTGTCTTGGAGCTTAAATGCAACACGTTGATACTTGTGATCATGAAATGCAATGCCTAATGTCATGTTGAGGTCTTCATCTTCGGGTCTGATTGGACAAAACCAAATCACGTGAATTCCAAGTCCGGAATTTCCCGATATTCGGCACTAGACTTTATTGTCCCTACAAGCTTAGCTCGGGCTTGGACCATCCAAAATAAAAAAGGATTTTTGGACTGACCCAAGGCAAAAAGGCTATTTATGTGGTGTTGGGGGTTCATTATGATTTACTCACTTCCGTCGCAATAGTCAAATTCAGTCGGTGATCCAAATCCTCAAATAGAACTCGAGATTTCATCATCGCACCCACAATATAAAATACAAAATTTAAAGGAGATAAGGGATAACACTTTGTAGGTGTCTACAGTGCGGCCATACGACATCATTTTGATGTCTTTAACTCCGTGTCTAGGCTGGACATTGGTGGTGGAACGCGGCGTTTTAAGCCTTGAATCTCCCTGTACGTGGTGCCGACTTTCCGTTAACTCTAAAGGTTTGACCTAGCCTTGGACACTCCGAAAGGGAAGGATTTTGGACTGACCCAAGGAAAAAGACAATTTATTTTGTGCTAACGGGTGTTTTGTGGTTTACTCGGCTTCCCTCACACCAAAACATCGTCCGTGATCCAAATCCTCAAACAGGACTCGGGATTTCATCAGCGGGCCAAAAAATAAATTATAGAAATAAAAGAGATAAGGATGATAAGTTTTAGGTGTCTACAATTAGGCCCCATTGTAACCGAGTCCGAAAGATAAAGGGTCAAAGTACACACTAAAGGATACCTATCTCGCTTTTGTGCATTGTTTTGGACATTCATTGTTGTGTAGTGACTAGAATTGGTTGCTACCGAACCTGAACTCCGAGACGGGGCCTGAACTGGATCACAATCACGTGTTCCAAGTCCGGTAAAAGAATCTTGAGTCGGGCTTGATCGGAGCCTAAAGCTCGATGAATTTTTATATTGAAACCTCAATCGTTCTTTGACCTAAAAGTTGGCCTAATAATTTGTTGTACTAACATGCTTGTTGTCGGATAATCATATTTACGAAAGTTCGAGTATTTTACCCGAATAATTCAGATCGAAAACATATTGAAAATTTGAGTCTGTAAAAGCTACGTGGTGAGTCTAAAAGCTCCATTTGCATGCACATGGTGCCAAGAATCCACTTGCCATACATGATAAGACTTCACAAGCTAGATCACCCGCTAGGGCTACAAAGTTGTCACCGATGGGACATCGTAAGGCATTGTGGCCGACGCCGGCCAGCCTTTGCCAAGCTTGGCCTCGGCATGCTCGCGGGATTCCCTCTTGCTTAGTTGACTTTTGTCTTGTGTGTTTGGCATGCCTTGGCCGAATTTGTGTATAAAAGGGGAGTTAGTGTGTTCGTTTTGCATACTTCACTTACTCCTTTCTTCCTTGCTCTAGCTTCACTTTTGTTGTGCTCGTTGTTTTGCATTTTGAAAAGACTAGTTGGTTTTCAAAAACACAACTCTCCAAATATGTCTAGGAGAAAAGCTCATCTAATTGGTAGGACTAGGGCCAAGAAGTTGGTTCATGACAACTTCCTAGAGTGAGAGTGGCATCCTCATGATGAATGGGGCCCAAACAATCTCTTGATAGAAGCTAAGAAATATATGTCTTCACTTGCAATTTCTCCATTGGTGAGCTTCTTGGCTTAATCTTCTATCTTTTCTCAATTAGGGTAGTACTTCTAATAAAAAATCTTGTTGGATTTTCATCTTGTAGAAGTTTTTATTCGGAGTAGTGGGGCTATACCGAAGTTCATGGAGACTTATAGAGAAACAAACTACCTCTTGGAGGACATCATGAATAATGTCGGGTTTGGTTCTCTTTTTACCGCTATAAACCATTTGTGACAAAAAAACGTGATCCTATTCAAGCTATTAGTGAGCGCTTTTGGGATACAACTAACACCTTTTATCTTTCTTTTAGAGAGATAACTATAGCTCCTTTTGATTTTGCTATCTTGTCGAGTTTAGGCTTCTCGGGGAGCCTCTACTCTATAACCGAAACTTGGATAAACATTGTAATTGTTTATGTCACCTCTTTGGTCTCATGGCCAGTACGTTTATTATGGAAAACTTCTTTGAATACACTCTTCTTTTTATGCTTTTCAAAATGTTGAATTTTGGGCCTTAACACACACCTCAACAATAAGTCCGAGTCGTGCTTGCTCTCATTCTATATACATCAATTTTCTCCGGTCAAGCTTCCAAGGTGCAAGTTCACTATTTGGTGAACCCGCATATACTTGTCTCATCAAGGGTTTACAATTTGGTGTGAGGTATAACAAGCCCGAGAAGGATTTGACAAACTATCTTCCACTATGTGGATTGTGGAAGATCCTTTAGTTATACTCCATTTCTTCTTTTATTACCAAAATATTTTTATCTTGTATGGATAATAGATCTCACTTATCTTGCAAAAATTATACTCGAGGTTGTGTGAATAGTTTCCTCGCTCGTACCCTCGGTTCAAGGAATCACCCTTCATGCCCGGCCTTAGTATCATGGGCTAAGATCCATCTTCAACATCGCAAAGCTCATGACCTAGGCTTCTTGAGGTCCACTCTCAACCGCCAAAATTTTCTTCTTCTTCACCGCCTAATTGCTGCCATAGCCCGACTCGTGGTGGGTCTGTGGACTCCGCTGTGGTGGCTAGCATTGTTCTTTCTCAAGGAATTATAGAAGAAGGTTTAGAAGGCATATTTTTGGTATCTCGGCGAGGGTGCAATTTATAGTAGTCTCTAGGTTAAGAGTCCTGCTACACCGCGCCACCGAAGACCGACAGAGCCTTAGCCGCAAGCATGGTCGACGCCGGCCATACAAATCGGTCTAACTTCTTTTTCCGCCCGAGTAATCCTTTGGCCATTTTTTTATGCTTCGCTTTAGGCCCATTTCGGCCAAGACCTATTATTTGGACCGTGAACTTACAAGTTCCTATTTTCTTTTATATTATTTTCTTTATGGGGGAATAGGGCCAAGTGCAATTTTTTCGATTTGTCTTTGTATTTTTCCTTAGAATTTCTTGCATCATATTAATAAACGAAAGCTTTTTAGATTTGAGTCCTTGCATTCATCCCATCTCGCATAGAGTCAAAATGTTACAAAACATTAAAAACAAATGCACCCTACACAGGAGTTGCCTAATCTTCCTCATCGAAGTGTCATGAAAGAGATAATTATTGAAGCCCTCTAAGATAGACATGGAAAACCAACCATCTCCACTAGCTTGTGAAGCGCTAGCCCCTGGTCCTAAGGAGATTAAGAAGCTCCATGAGAAGGCTCTGCTATAAGACATCCGTTGGATGTCAATCAGGTTTCCATGATGATCAATTGCTTGGAGAGGGGGATGTTCATACAATCTTCGTAAAAGTTAGCCCCACACTAGAAGAACTAGGCCCCGCTTCAAAAGCACTCGATGATGTCAATGACGTGAAGAGCATTGGGATGTGCCCACTCTAGCCGTACTCACAAGAGGGCATTTGATGGCCAATTGAATGCGCTTCGACCACCAAGCCACCAAGGAAGCCTCTTGATGAAGACGATATAGATCAATGCCTTTAGAAATTGATTGAGTGATTAGCACATTTACTAAAAGCTCAATAAAGTTAGCATTTACACTAACTAAGACTAACCCAGAATGTTTTGGAAAGTCTTTCAGGTGAATAGGTCCCGGATACCTGTAAGGGCGACAGGAACCCGATAGATATGGTTCAGATTCTTCTCGGTTGTACTACAAAATTTATTGCGACGAGCAAGACACTTTTAGCATGCAACTAAAATTAAAGAGCACAAAACTGTTACCCCTTGACAGTTCTTAGGGAGAGAATGCCCCGCACACTCCTCTTTGAAAATCTCTTAACTTCTTATGTAACCTAAGGATTCCCTGGCTAGGAGACATCTACATCAAGAGTCGTGATATGGCTATCGTCCGAGTAAAGCTACAAAATGATGACATTAATTTCCATACAAGAAATTTAACTCCACAAAAGGAGAAAGAGATGAAAGCTCACTAGTTGAATCATAATCCGCCCCGGATGATAAGCATAGGATGAATACAAATTTTAAAACTGGGTATAAGCATACCTGGTGGTTCCTTGCTCTTGCTCCAGCTTGACAAAGAGAGGAAAATAAAACATGGTCCGGGTGGATCGTAAGGAACAAATGGATGCCATGTGCTATAGCAAATCTGAGGCGTAACTCGCTCGCCAAGGTACCAACGAAACCCAAAAGGACCTTCAATCAAGATCCTTCTTTCGCTCAATTCCCGTGCGACGCCTGTACTTGGAGGGAGTTAAAGTTGGGCCCATGGATTAAAGTTGGCCTGCACAAAGAAGAATCATAAGTAGACAAGCTAAAAAAAAATATAACAGCTAAAATTTGGCACCAACCGAAAAGATTTTTGTTGTGCCTCGCCTTCTACTAGCTTTAGGGAGAGGAAGTTCACCATTGTAGAACATACTCTCCAGCTTAGTCTTGAATATCCAACACTAATCGGTGTCATGTCCTCTTGCATGATGATATTTGCGGAATTTTCTTGTGTCCATATTTTTGGACTGTTTTGTCTGCTTTCGATTTTGATCTTATACGTGACAATTCTATTTTCCTATTTGCTAACAAGCGGTCAAGGGCTTGAGCGTAAGTAGTATCGATTGGAGTATAGTCATTACACCTATTAAGGGCATTGACATCTCGCACCCTCGCTAATATTTCCTAGGTTAGAAGTTCCCTTGTCCTTAGACTAATAGTTACCTCCGTATCGAGTCACGACTTTTGTGGTCGTCGTAGACAATTGTTCTTCTATCAGCATGCCAAGCATCTCTAAGGGTTAAAAACTCATGAACGGTAAGAATTTGAGGTGCTAATTGTAGACAAGCTGAAGGTTCTTCACGATTATTCTAACTTGATCTTTCTCGAAGGTCGAGTCTACTATGTGGGCAGCCTTTTCCCTCCATCTAAAAAGAAAATCAGTAAAACTCTCTTTCTCTCCTTGCTTGATCAACTCCAAGTCTCTATGTGTCATAGGTATATCGGTGTTGTAAGAGTTTTGGTGTAGGAACTCCTTACACAAATCATTCCAATTGGTGACCTTAGGTGGGTCAATCGCGTTATACCACTTCATTACATCACTATTGAATGTCCATGGGAAGATGATGTGGTAAGTGTCTTCCGGAATGTTCTTAAGAGTCATTGCTCCGAAGAAGTTGTGAACATGATATGGGGATTCTCGAACCTCGAAACTTGATATCGGGCATGGTGAACTCAGGGGGTAGCTTTCCTTTGGGGATTGAAGTAAATCCCTTATAGTCAAAGTAGTGATCACTCGAACATGGATGACTCCCTTAGCATTTGTTCAATCTGATCTATACGTGGATCGGATTAGGATTCATGTTTGGGATTGCCTGGAGGAGATGGTGGGGGTGGAGGACCTCCTAATAATTCTTTTTATTCTCCTTCACCGTTTTTCTTACTACACTCAATAGCTTTTAGGATAGCTTTGAGAATGTTAGATATGGACTTTATTTTCTTATCCCGAGCCTCAATCCGGGCTTCCATCTTAGTTAAGGTTTCATTGAGCAAGGTGATGATGGGAGATGGTTCTAGTGTTCCATCCATTGCAGGTGAATTCCTTTTAGGTACTATCTTACAATGAAAAATAGACTTAATTGGTGTGGTATGCAATCAGGTAGGTCACACTCGGTGTAAACCTCGAGGTTAGAACGAGCTGTAGAGCAGGGGGAGATGTGCCGAACTCCTTGTTGATGCGTTCTAACCTCTCGGATTCTAACAGTACTCAATGGTAGTAGACGCCCTATTTGTAGCCCAAAGGATGATGTTTAGGACCATGTAAAGGAATACCTCTTTTGGGAGGAAAGGGACTTAAGCGCAACAATCAAAGAAGCTAACAATGCATTTTATTTGGATGCACGTAAAGAATGTGAAACAAATGAAATGTAATCCAATGATGCTTGTGACTTAATTTAGGATGATTTTGTGATTTGTCTAATGTGTAAATGGAATGCATAAATGATTATTCCTAATTGAAGATGAATTTGTTATGGCTAAATGAAAAATAAAAAACGTAAATGGACTCACCTAATTTGGGATGAATTTTATTTTGGCTAAATGAAAATGAAAAATGCAAAATGGACTCACGTAATTTGAGATAAATTTTATTTAAATTTGAGATAAATTTTATTTTGGCTAAATGAAAATGAAAATTCCAAAATGGACTCACCTAATTTGAGATGAAATTTGTTTTGGCTAAATGAAAATAAAAAATGCAAACTAGACTCATCTAATTTGAGATGAATTTTATTTTGCCTAAATGAAAATGAAAAATGCAAAATGGATATGTGGAAAATAAAAAGGCCAAAATCTTATGACTAATTGATCGAAGAGATAAAGGGTTCCTCGGCATGACCCTTTTGGACCGACCGACGGTGACTCGCCTAAACCTTAAACCGCCTTAACTAAGAAAGATTTTAGGATAACACGGAAATGCAATTAATGGACCGACCTAAGAAGGAAAGATAAGTTTTTGACTTTTGGCTAGAAATGCACATAATGAACCGACTCTAGGAAATTTATTATGGTATTTCATTTACACCTATGCAAGGGCCAATCAACATTCTTCACCTATCTCTAAAGGCTCACAAGTAGATGATTAAATCTAAAACCAATCACACGCCAAGCATGGATATGAAGAGACAAAGGGCCACCTAACAACCAAGGGTCTATGGTCAATTGAGGGTTAAATCTAGGTAGGATACATAGTGTCTCATAATCCGAGAATTTAGTCCTCCGTGGGGTGCACGACTCGGAAAAGCATGAATTCCTAATGCCTCTTAGTATCTTAAGAAATTCTATTGAAGGGGCATGCTAGGAAGAAGATGGTCCGGCAATAAGAAGAGGACCCTCAAAGCTTTTTGAGTCTCGAGGAGGAGGTCGACGCCCAAAAGACCGAACACAAACACTAAGTGATGTTTCCCGGTATCCTAAACCAACAGGCTCATTTGTGCCTATACAAACAAGTTATCTCAAGACACTTGAATGGATCATTAGGGAGATCCACATTAAAGTGGGTAAAAATAGCAGATAGCGTGAGCCCCGAAAGGAAGAGGCGGTTTCTTCTAATCATTGGGAACATAACCTATCTCGCTCGATGATGAAAGGGAAGAGGACAACCTCATACCCTTTGAGAATGTCATACAAGCACCTTGAGAACCTTGTTGTTAGGGTTCTCTTTAGAAGGAAAGAAAGAGAACAAAGTTCTCATCGAATAAAACATAAAGGTCTCGGCTTCGGACATCATCTAAGTCACGTAAAAATTCTTTCAGCACTTAGGAACAGCTTATGGCGTATTTGTTAAAGAAATCATCTCGCGATTTAATTAAATAGAATTTGGTTTGAGTTTAGGAAGAGAGTTTGAACAACAAAAAGTTTGTGAAGGAGACAGAGGTTAATTTGAATAAGCTTCCTCGCACAAGCCAAGAGACTACATTGTCTCTCGCAACCATGTTTGTGTAGAACTAAGTGATGAGTTCCGGGTAGATGTAATCATAGAAACACAAGTACTTAAAAGTTCATGTATGGTGGATAGGCTTGATCCAAGAAAGTTTCATGGTTAAGAAGAAATTTCTTCAATGTAGTGCTCGGGGAACGACGCATTTTTTATCATCAAAAGTGAGTGCCTCGATCCTTAGATGGATCTTTTTAGGATTCTTGGGCTGGATGGTTCTGGTTCAAGCCTTTTGGTGGCTGAACCTCATTCGGCTACATTTCCTATCATAGGAATTTTTCGAGAGAAAGACAAAGAAATTTGAGTGAGAGTGAAAGAGGAGGAAAGTTAAAGTTTGAGAGAGAAAAGAGTGTACGGACGCTTAAAAAGTGTCGTCTCTTATCTCCTTATTTTATTTTGTTGCCCCAATGATGAAATCCCGAGTCTTGTTTAAGGATTTGGATCTCGGACTATGATCGATTGGTGCAACATAAGCGAGTAAACCACAAAGAAGCCCTAACACCAAATCAACAGCCTTTTTGCCTTGGGTCGGTCCATAAATCCCCTTTTCTTTCGAGCGATCGAATACAGTGGACAAGCCTTCAGTGGACAACTGAGTCCAACTAGTTATGTACCAAGAAATTCAAAGTTCGTAATACTTCATTTTACTTCTTTCCAATCGGATAAGGAGTTGAAGGCCCGACAACGGCATTAAAGCGTTGCATTTCATGATCACGAGCATCAAAGTGCTGCGTTTAAGCTCCACAAGACAGTCCACACGAGATTAGGAGCTTTTCCCCTCAAAACAACCTCGTGGCTAGCACCTGCCACCCCGAAGATTTAAGTGAAACGCTATGTTTTGGCTTGGAGAATCCCTTGGAAACACAATAGGGCACAAAACCTTAGGATTGCCTAGTTGGCCGACATTGTGAACTCGGGCTCTATCCGATTCTATTGCTTCCTTATCTCGGTTCAATCTTGTGAGATTCTCGCCCAATTTATTTACACCTGCTTGGATGGCCGATCGAGGGCAAACGCTAGGTCATTTGTGACCTAGGTCCTCTCCTATAAATAGAGAGTCATAACTCTCATTCCCAAACAGGTTTCTTCTATGCGTAATATTGCAGTAAAGCTAACCAGAGCACTCATACCTAAACGTTACTCCGGCAAAATTACTATGAGCCATTCATCTCTTCTCTACTTATAGCCTTTCAATCCATGCAAAGTGCTAAAGAATATTCGGTTATCTTAATCTTTGGGTAATTATGCAAATGATCTCTACTATTCCCTACATAAATAGTTCACAAAAACAGGTTGTTTTTTTTTTGTTTGTTGCCATCTCATCAAGAGATCCATATTAGCAAGGTGAGACAACCCGAGGGCTACGGTGCAGTCCTTCAAACGGTTTATTATTCTTATTCTTTATTTACCGCTTTCCGTATTGTGCATTAAAGAGATGTAATTGTTCTTTTAATTCCTCCCCGATGTAATCTTTTAGTTTTTCGATTTTCTTTTTTTTTTTTTTTTTTGCTTTCTTTATCGCTTTCTTTACCACTTTCTTTATAGCTTTTCCTTTATTTCTGTTTGGTTACATTATGTGCGCTTAGCCAAAAGTCAAATTCCTTTTGCTATTAGGGTGAATCCATTTTTTCACTTCCGTGTCGTATTAAAATCTTCTTTTGATGATTTAAGTACTTACCACCTCCGAAAGGGTCTTACCAAAAGACCCGTTCTCTTTTTGTCATTTAGTATTTCTTTCTTTTACATTCGCATTTTGCATTTGCATTAGCCAAATAAAACCATCTCAGGTGAGTCCATTTATATTAGCCAAATAAAAATTATCTCATATTAGGTGAGTCGATTTGCATTAACCAAATAAAAGTCATCTTATATTAAGTAAGTCCATTTGCATTAGTCAAATAAAAATCATCTCATGTTAGGTGAGTCCATTTGCATTAGCCAAATAAAATCATCTCATATAGGCCTATTTGCATTTATAATTCATCTCCTATTAGGTGAGGCCATTTGCATTCATCTTATATTATGAGAATTCTTTTTTGTATTTTGCATTTAGCCCAAAAACAAATTCATTCTCAACTAAGGAAATGCATTATCATTTAGCTAGAATAGAAAACATCTTTTCTTTAAGGGTCAATCATTTAAGTAGTTAGATTATCATCTCAATTAAGTCATGTATCATATCATCATCGCATTCTTTATGTGAATCCAAACAAAGCATCCTTAGTTTCTTCGGGTCTCGCGATTAAGTCCCTTTCTCCCAAAAGTGATCTTCTCTCACATGGTCTTAAACCCCACCATTTAGGCCGCAGAATAGGGAAGTCTTTGGCACTCGAGTATCCTCGGAATCCGAGCTCTAAAAGATTAGTACGCCTCACCAAGGAGTCTCGGCACATCTTCCTTTCATTGTACTCCGCGGAGTACAAGTGGTGCGATAAGCTTCATTGCACACTCCACCGTCTCGCCTATTCTTTGTCATAAGACAAGTACCTAGAAAAAGTTCCCTTCCAATGGATCTCGAACCCAAACCAGTCCCTTAATCTTAGTGTACTTAATAAGAATATGGCCAGGGTGGAAACCACATTGAATGATCAAGAAGAGAAAATATCATCTATATCGAGGGATATTAGGACTATCATAAGGGCTATTGAGGACAAGAAGAGAGATGACGAAGCCGAACGTTTGAGAAGGGAAGAAGCCTTGTCTCCTCCAGGCAGTCCCAAACATGAATCCCCTAAACACGAATCCAAATCTCAACTTGATCCCCGTATAGATCGGATGGAATAGATGTTAAGGCAAGTCATCCATGTCCAAGTAATCACTACTTTGATCATAAGTGATTAACTTCAATCCCGAAGGGTAATCTACCTCCTAAGTTTACCATGTCCGATATTAAGTTCAAAGGTTCCGAGAATCCCAATCATCACGTACGTAACTTCTTAGGAGCAATGACTCTTAAGAACATTCCCGAAGACACTTACCACATTATCTTCCCCGGACATTCGACACCGATGTAATGAAGTGGTATAATGCGGTTGTCCCACGCAAGGTTGCCAACCGGAATGATCTCGTGCAAGGAGTTCCTCCATCAAAAGTCTTATAACACTTATCTATCTCGTTACCCTAAGAGACTTGGAACTAATCAAGCAAGGCGAGAAGGTGAGCTTCACAGATTTCCTCACCAAATGGAGAGTGAAGACAGCCTACATGGTTTATCGACCCTCCGAGAAAGATTAGGTCGAATCATTGTAAAAATCCTTCAGCCCAATTACAATCAAGCACCTCAAATTCCAACCCATGATGAACTTTTCAACCCTTAAAGATGCTGGTTTGCTGATAGAAGAAAAGTTGTCTACCGCTACCACAAAAGTCGTAACTGGTATAGTTATAATTATCACTCCAAGGAAAAGAAAACCTCTAATACATGGAATGCTAGCGAGGGTGCAGATGTCAATGCCCTCAAAAGGTATACTCACTACACTCCTATTGATACAACCTACACTAAAGCCCTTGACTCGCCTCTTGGAAAAGTGAAAAATCGAATTGCCAATCATTAGAGCAGTAATCCGAAAATTGGGATACGGGAATATTTTGAAAATAGCACCGTGCACGAGGGCATGATACCAAACATTGTTGGACATTCAGGAACAAACAAGAAAAGCATGTTTCGAAATGGGCAACTACCCTTGCCTACGGGTGCCCGTAAACCGAGCAACAACAACAATCCTTTTAGCGGCACCTTAGCCATTTTCACCGAACCCACTCCAGTGTCACCGAGATTCGTTAGTTTTTATCCGAGATGTGAATAAGTCTAAAATACTTCTTAGCTTACCTCCATTAGATCCAGAGCTCCAGGAGCTATGGGTAAGTGATGAAGAAGATGCCTACGAAACAAGAAGTAACAATGACAACAATAGTGACTCTTTCTAGGGCACAAGACCCTTAGAAGAAGAAGACTTTTAGGGAGATACTAAAAGTCCCGCAATCAAGTACCTTACTAATTCTCGGACGACACAATGCACCCCTTGGTCCACAACATGCACTCAAGAAACCCTAAAAGAGCCTCGAAGCTACAAAAGAAGAAAACCCAATCCTAAAGCAACTCAAGAAATTAAAAGCCGATATCTCAATCTGAAATTAATATCTCGCTTCCCGTAAACATAGACAAGCCTTGATTGATGCACACATTAAGATTGAGGTCACTCGGAAACTACGCCAGAGGAAGTGGTAGGATTGGTTAACGGTGAGGATGGAGCTATTACCTTTGATCATAAGGATCTCTTAGAGGAAGGCGTTGCACACAACAATGCCCTTTACTTAACCATAACTTGCATCAACAAGTTTGTTCCCCTAACCTTGGTAGACAATGGATCAACAAGTAAATGTATGTCCGTAGAGAACTCGCTAGAAGGTTAGGAATTAGGGAGCAACAACTCTTTAAACAGATTGTCCATCTTCGAGCTTACGATAATTCTAAAAGAACAGTCTTGGAAAGAATGACCTTGTCAATCAATATATGGCAAGTAGAAAGGAACATCAAATTTCAAGTCTTAGATATCCTAGCTACCTTTAATATACTCCTAGGA
Source organism: Talinum fruticosum (assembly GCA_021018815.1). Taxonomy (NCBI): domain Eukaryota; kingdom Viridiplantae; phylum Streptophyta; class Magnoliopsida; order Caryophyllales; family Talinaceae; genus Talinum; species Talinum fruticosum. The sequence goes on along the minus strand of JAITYX010000173.1, from coordinate 21,789 downwards.
CACCCTTGGTTAAATGATCATCGAGCGGTGCCCTCTACATTGCATTAGAGAGTTAAGATGATCATCAAAGGTCAAGTTATAATTGTCAACGACAATAACCTTTGTGCCACTATCACTTCTAAAGAATCCGTAGTTGAGATCGAGCACGATGCTAATGACGAGGAACCGTATGGATTCGAGACTGCCGTTGCCTTAGAAAGGGATGACGCACCTCTTAACTTTAATCCTTATGACAACCTTAGTGACCATTCGATGCTTGGGAAGAAGGGGTATTTTCTAGGTCTTGCTGTTGGTCGAAGGGCATACTTTCCACCCGTTGAACCCAAGAATAACTACAATTTTCGATTGGGCTGTCAGCCTACTACTAAGGAAATAGCTCATGCCAAGTGGAAAATTCGGACAAAGAGGACTCGCACCACACACAGCTCCTCTCTATCAAGCCTTTTCCCTATACTCTAAATGGGTAGTTCCTAAGAGAAAGAGATAACTTCGTTATTATGGTTTTCCCGAGCTCTACTATATCGAGGAAAAGGGCATCCTAGTACCCGATTTGGAGAATTTCAATGACTCGCTATATTTTAGAAAATGAGGCGTCCTACCTCCTTGAAAGGGGACAGTCTACACCGGACTAGACCAACCTTTGGTCTTCTCTTCGGACAAGAGGGTAACCTAGAAGGGAATTTAGTGTCGGTACTATCACGAGCTATGTCGCACCCGCAGCTCGATCCTTCCGGGTTCATCACCGACGTTGATATTGAAGTATCCAAGCATGACACTTGCATTGACGCCGAGGAGGGCCAGGAATTCGCTATCGCCCTAGAAGCGCATCCTCTTTTGAGCCTAGTACTAAGGCTTGTATTTCTCCTTCTATTATTTCCAATTTGTTTCCTAATTTTGTCACTTCTAGTTGTGTGTCTTCAACTTCTAATTCCGATGTACTCATTGCTTCATTCAATAAAGTGAACATTTCCGCTTACTTCTTGCCTCCTCTTGCTTTTAATTATTTTGCCTCTAATGATGAATAAGAAATCCCGAAAGAATTAATAAAAGTTATGGAAGATCATGAAAATAGCTCACCAATAATAGAGGAAAAAATAACAATTAATCCGGGTCGACTGATCAACCCCAAGAAGTTAAGATCGTGCGAACCTTAGATCTAGAAGAACATAACCAATTTACTTCGCTTCTTACAGAGTTTATAGATGTCTTTGCATGGTCCTATAAAGACATGTCGTGTATAGATTCGAGTATAGCAGTAACATGAAATCCCGCTTACGAAGACGTACTTTGCATGGTCCTATAAAAATATATAGATGTCTTTGCATGGTCCTATAAAAGTATAGCATAATATGTACTTTTATTTAATAATAGATAAGCCTACTACTTACCCGAATACATAGATAATAAAGGGAAAATCATTGCAAGCACACTACTTGTAAAATACTAATAACTCTCGTTCCAAAGAGGCAAAACTAAACCTCCTTTTCTTTTATTCTAAGTTCTATCCTAAGAATCTAACCTTAGTCTATCTTTACTTTCTTTCCTTTAGGGTCACTAGACTCAACTACTTCATCCCAAAGTGTGTTCCTTAAGTTCTTCGATTCTCGCAAGCCCTTCTTTTTTAGTTTCTTTGGCTTCGCTTCTCTTCGACGGACTTGTTCAGCTATCCGAGGGTTTATTTCTCGAATTTGGAGAGGGGCAGCAGCAGGAATAGATTCTTCAACATTCATCTCTCTCGGTTCTCGGTGCCTTCCGCTGTTGGGATCTATTTCTATTATCCACTCTAGATAATAGAGAGAAACAAAAGTGTTGGGTGTGCCTTCAGGTGCCAACAAGTCCGCAAGTGTTAAAAATTTTGGTAGGCTCCTCCACTATTTGGGCCACGACTTTGTCCAGCTAGAGCTATCGTACCCTTTGAACAATTCAAAGGTAGCTAGCCGGATGCAATCCAATAAAGGTATTATTTTCTCTCTTCCCATATGCTGCAATACATGGCCAAGAAAGTAGTACGTATTATTTTCTAGGCCCAACAGACATGTGAAAGGATGCTCGCGAGGTGTGTGTTTTGAACCGAGAGACCTTCTAATGCTTAACATACCACAATATATAGTTGCTCGTGATTCCAGAAATATTCCTCCCACCAAGTAGCCGGGTGATCGGCTACCACCATGTTTTGTTTTCGCTGGCAAAAGTGAGTCGCTAAGCATGCATCAACTTCGAAGGAGCATGAATCAGCTTTAGGTGCTCCATTAACCGCATCTACACATCATAGATGCAAAATCAAAATTTTTGTCTTGCACGGTCAAGGTCCAATATTTTAGAGCCATTCAGCGTGAACAGGAGCAAAATACTAAAAATAAAAATCGTCAAAACTTGACAAAAACGAAATTTAGAGCCATTCGGCGTGAACCGGAGTCGTTTCAGCCTCGACGGCGCTCGGACAACTACCTTGTGGCCGGCACCGCCTACCGGTTCATATTGCTTTCTCTCGTTCTTCGTTATGTGCTTACCTACAATAACGAGCGCTCCCGAAGAAGTCTTTCTCATAATTTGCTTCAACCCTGGTCTAAACCTACGATTGTCTCATAAACTATTAGGGGAGCTAGAGAAAATTAATTCCGTAATTGTTCAACTAAACTCAACAATGTCGCTGGAACCAAATTCCCGTGAGCTCCTACCAACAGGAATCCACCTATTAGACAGTGATAATCGCCCGCCGCCTCGGGAAGATGATTCTTCAGACATGGGCATACATGTTTCGGTAATATTTCATCAGAGTTGGTTAGATTTACTCGTTTCCCAATAAGACTCCACCCTAGATTCCTATTGCTCAATTTCAGCAAGTGTTTGTAAGACTCGTAGAGGTTTTCCGATGATTTGGGTATCGTTGGTTTTGTTCGCCTATAACCGCCTAGTATGAGATCGAATTCCTCGGGCATGGGGCATAGTTCCTTATTCCCAAACCTCGAAGACATGGTGGTAAGGATCCCAATAGGCCACAAGCAGCCCTTAACAGGGTCCAATATACCTTCACCGGGCGAATGCTCGAAAAGGACGTTAAGCCCATAATTGGATAACCCGAATCTATCCATATTACTCATCTCGTGCACCCACCGTGTTAGCTCGGTCATGAAGTTCATGCTATTTTTGCTTTTATAAGGACGAAAGGAATATGGTGTGCTCTTAATTTGGTTCACGTAAAGGTTTTTGAGTTAAGCATCTTTGTAGCATCGACGTGGATCCTATTTATAGGGGTTTTCTAGAGTTCCTAGAGTCCTACCGTAACTCGATCACCCAACATTCACCAACACCCTAGGATTCACAGGTGGCGTGCACCGGCCATGGCCATGAGCCGACCTGCTTCGTGGTTTTCTTCAGCCCATTGTGCAAACCGTGTTATTATTTTGCACCAAGCACTTATGATTTTCCTTTTTTCATTTTGTTATTTTCTTTTAGGGGGATGGGGGCTAGTGCATTTTTTTTATTTGTCTTTGTAATTTTTCTTAAGTTTTGTGCATCATAATAAATAAAAGAACACATTTCTTAGAATTGAGTCTTGCATTTCATCCCATTGCATAACAATCCTCATTACAAAGAAAATATTACATTAATAAACAAACACCCTACAAGAGACTCTCTAATCATCAACGACGAAAGCAAGCAAGGAATCTTTTAAGCATCGCCATCGAAGTCATCATTAAAGATGTAATTTCCGAAGTCCTCCAAGACGGATGTGGAGAACCGACGACCTTCGTCACCTTGATAGGAGCTACCTCCTTGGTCCCATGATTGCGAAGCTTCATGAGTTGGCCAACCGTATGAAGACGAAGGGAAATAAAGATGATTTCCATGACGGTCAAAGCCTACAGGAACAAGATGTTTAAGCTCTCCTTAAAAAGCTAGGTCCTACACCGGAAGCACTAGACTCAAGCCCCGAAAGTACTAGGTCCTACCTCGGAAGCACTCTTGTGATGTGCACGCCTGAAGAACGTCGTGAAGAATCTTATCTAGCAAGTACTACTAGAAGGTGCTTGTTGGGCGGATGAGTGTGTTTGTGCCTCGAGTAAACCGGGAAGATTACCGGAGGGAGGTACCTAGATCAAGCACCTCTATAAGAATAAAAGAGTGATTAGCAATCACTAAAAGCTCAATAAAATTAGCACTCCTCTAATTATCGACTTACCGGAAAAGTAGGGCGGGATCACCCAGTGAGAAAGTTCTAGATTCCTTAGAGAGCATATCGAAATCCGATGGACATGGTCCTAGATTGCTTCCGACCATACTCGCGAAGTTTATTCGATGGTATCAGCAAGTAAAATACTTATAGCATACAACTAAAATAAAAGAGCATAAAGCTCTTACTCCTCACCAATTCCTAAGGAAAGGATTCGCAACACATTTTTCCTCCGGGATTTCGGGAATTTGTACATAACAAGGACATTCCTCGAGAAGAGTGACATCCACATTAAGACTCGGGATATGAATGTCCCTAGGAGTGAGCTATTCAAAGATGAAGATAAATTTCCACACAAGAAATTCAAGCTACAATAAGGAAAGAGTTGAGAACACACTAGTTGGGTCATGATCCGTGCCATATAGTCGGTGTAGAATGTGTTCAAGTTTATAAAGGACTTAAAAGGATACCCCATAATAGCAACCGCTTGCTCATTTGGATGGAGGAAGCGAAAATAAAACAAGGTGGGAGGAGGATCGACCGGAACAAACGGAGGCCACGTGTTGACCCGGATTTGAGGTATGACCCTCTCTCCAAGATACCAATAAAATCCAAAAGGACCTTCAAACAAGATCCTTTTTCACTCAATTCTCAAGCCACAATGACACTTTGGGGAAGTTGGAGATGAGCCCAAGGATGAAAGTTGGCCTACATTCAAGGTTCATCAAGAAATCTGCTAGCAATAATGAAAGGCAACACAAAAACGGATGAAGAACAAGTGAATATTGACGGCTGAAGTCCACCACATCAAACCCACAGGCCGTGGCACAGGCCGTGGGTAGGGGCAGAAAGTTAAAAGTGTGATAAAAAGTTCTCTAAAGCATATTTTAAGGAAAATCTTGACATTAAAAAGAAGCATACCGAGGTCACATGGTTAAGGGCTGATCTTAAGAAGTCTATCCCATGAATGTTGTGCAGTTGAAAGTAGACATTAGCCCACGATACTGGAGGCAGGAAATACAGGATGATTTGTTAAACCGGGAGAGAGATGTGGGAAATACTCATACAACCACGATCGCATTTTTTGTAAGTAAGATTTTTTATCCACACAAGATAAAAACATATATATTGCAGAAAAGGAGAACTTGAGCATACCTTAATAATCTTCCACAAGCCATTCAATGGTAGATAATTGGTTGAATCCGGCTCCAGCTCTTGTATGCCGCACACCGGCACGAAGGACCCTAATGAGGCAAGTGTATGCAGGAGCACCCTAGTTGAGCTCCTTTATTTTGTCAAAGTCTACTAAGTTCACCAATTAGTGAACATGAACCTTAGCAGCTTGGTCGGAGAAGAGGATCGTACTCAAAAGAAGAGCAAGCACGATCCGGACTTGTTGTTGGGGAGAGTGTTAAGGCCAAAATCTAACATCTTCAAATTCCTTAAAAAGGACAGCATACTTAAAGAAATTATCATGAGGAAACCTATCGGCTACGGGGCCAAAGAGGTGATGGAGATAGTCACTGCTTTTACACAAGTTCCTGGTCGTAGGCTAGAGGCTCTCCGCTAAAGCCCAAACCGAATAAAATGGCAAAATCAAAAAGAGTTATAATTATTTCACCAAAGGGAAGGTGACTAGTGTTGGTAGTGTCCCAAAAGTGCTCACTAATGGCTCTAATAGGATCCCTCTCTCTTTATCAGTAAGGTGGTATAAAGCAAGGCGTAGAGGACCAAACCTAGCACGATGCATGACATCTTCTAAAGGAAAGTTCATCCTCTCGCACGTCTTCATTAATTTAGGGATGGCTCTAGTACTCCGAATCGAGCCTTTCTACAAGACAAAAATCCACCAAGAGTTTAGTTAAGGAGCTACTCTCAGTGAGCAAAAGAAGTTTAAGCCAACTAGTTTACCGAAGAAGTAATGGCCAGTGAAGAAACGTGACTCTCGGCCTCAACCAAGAGGTCGCTCGGGTTCCACTCTTTCCACGGGCACCATTCCCTATAAAAGGAAGTTGTCTTGAACAAGATTCTCGGCTCTAGACCTCCCAAGCATGATGGGCATTTCTTCTAGACATTTCGGTAGAAGAGATCTTTAAGAACAAACTAGTTTTCAAGAAGGAGCAAAGTAAAAGAGCACAAGAGGAAAGCAAGAGGAAGAAGAGGAGTAAGTGTGTAAAATGAACACACCAAGCATTTCCTTTTATAGGAAAACTTGGTTAAGGCAGCCAACCATACAAGACAAGGATCAAGCAAGTACGGAGACCAAGAGAATTTGGCGAGCACACCGGAGGCCAAGCTCGCCAAAGGCCGGCTAGCACCGGCCACGAGGAGTCGAGAGGTCCTATCGCCGACGACCTTGGCAGCCTAGCCTACCCGCATAGCTAGTGGAATCTTGTCAAACCGTGGCATGTGACCTTTTTCTCCTTGTGCATGCAAGTGGTAGTTTTCGGGCCCACTAATCAGCCTTTTTCGAGACAGCTTTATCGCCTATTTTTGACTTAATTACTTAGGTAAAACACTCGAACTTTTGTCAATTCGATTATGCACTAACAATTATGTTAGTACTCGTAGATTATTTAGCCAAGTTTCAGTATCAAAATATACCAAGCTTTAGGCTCGATCATGCCAAGCTTAGGATCTTCCTACCGGACTTTCGAACGCGTGCATCGCGATTAAGTTTAGGCCCATTTTGGAGTTTAGGTTCGACTAAAACCAAGTCCAAGCATCACATAATACCTAATATAAAAATCGAGGTAAGTACCCTTTAGTGTCTACTTTGACCCTTTGTCTTTTTAGACTCGGCCAAAGTGGGGGCTAACTGTACACACCTAAAAAGTGTCATCTCTTATCTCTTTATTTTCGTATTTTATTCCGTTGGCTCGATAATGAAATCTCGAGTCCCGTTTGAGGATTTGGATCTTAAATTGTGATCGATTGGTGCGACGTAAGCCACTAAACCACAAAGAACCCCCAAGCACCAAACAAACAACCTTTTGCCTTGGATCCGTCAACAAATCCCCTTTTTCTTTCTGGAATTCAAATACCGGCAAGCCTTTAGAGACAACAGAGTCCAAGGCTGTGTACCAGGAAATTCCAAGTTTAAAATACCGCATTTTACTTTTGTCCAATCGAAAAGGAGTCGAAGACCTAAAGACGGCATTAAAGCGTTGCATTTCATGATCACAAGCATCAAAGTGCTGCGTTTAAGCTCCACAAGACAGCTTCACACGAGACTAAGAGCTTTTCCCCTCAAAATGACGCCATGGTCTGTACCTTGCACCCCGAAGATTTAAGTGAAACATTGCGTTTTGGCTTGGTGAATCCCTTGAAAACACGGTAGGCCACGAAACCCTAGGAGCACCCGGTTAGTTGACGCCGTGAATCGAGTTCTATCCGGTTGTATCGCTACCTTATCTCGGTTCAATCATATGAGATTATAGCCCGGTTTACTTGCAGCTGCTTGGACAGCTGACCAAGGGGAAACCCTAGGTCGAGCTATGACATAGGTCCTCTCCTATAAATAGAGAGCCTTGGCTCTCATTCCCATACTCGCATTCTCCTATGTGTAATATGGCATAAAGCTAACCAAAACACTCATACCTAAACATTACTCCGCGAAATTACTATCAATCATTCATCTCTTCTCTACTTATAGCCTTTGAATCCGTGCAAAGAGCTAAAGAATTTTCCGTTATTTTGATCTCTAGCATTTATTCAACTCGATCTCTACTACTCCCTATGTACATAGTTCACAAAACCAAGCCCTTTTTCTTTTGTTTGTCATCTTCGCATCAAGAGATCCAAATGTCGAGATCTAAATTAGCAAGGTGGGACAAGATGAGGACAATCGTGCAGCTTTGAAATGGTTTATTATTTTTATGCTTTATTTACCGCATTTCGTGTTGTGCGTTAAACAGATGTAATTGTTCTTTTAATTCCTCCCCTCCCGATGTAATCTTTTAGTTTTTCAATTTTCTTTTCTTTTTTCTTTCCTTATCACTCTCTTTACCGCTTTCTTCACTGTTTTTCCTTTATTTTTATTTGTTTGCTTTTTTATTTATCATTTTAGCATGTTGTATGTTTGTGTGTAGCACTTTATTTTAATATACTACTCAAACCGGAATTTGTCGTCTTCGCACGTGCGAACGTAAGGATTTTCCCTACATTTCGTACCCTCGACCTCGCATCCGATTCTTGGTTTAAGGATCGATGGAGTCAATTTTAGCCTTTTTTGGTCTTCGTGTTTCCCATACTAAGATTGGAAGAGCAAGTTTTTATTTTTGTTAGTTTTCCTAAAAACTTACTAGCGACTCCCTTTTATGCTTTATTCTTATTGAATCTCCATCCTAGTTATTTTCATAATGTAGGGTAAAAAGATAGGTTTTGAATATGCCCACCGAGAGAAGAGGCCGAGACTAATTTCCTGGCCGTGGCCTCCGGCCGGTGCCCACTTACACCGAGTGGCCGGTAGGTGAGGCTTCGGTCCGCATTGGTTTTTTCACACCAATCTCACCCTAAAGCCTCACGGCGGAACCAAAACCGTAATTTTGTTCATCTTACAATTAGTAAATAACTCTCTCGAGAATTCTGAAAATAAGTTATAAAATGAAATAATTAATAAAACCGCCATTCAAACTTTGCCTAAATTAAATTTAATAAAACTCAAAAATCTTAATAAAATATTCATCCCCACTTCATAAAATGCATCTTTAAAACCCTAAAATTATTCTTTCACTTTCTAAAACCCTTACGCCAAAGCCAAATCATGTGGGAAGCTTGGTCCGGTCTCGGTAGGGCACGAGGTCGTGGTTCCTACAGAGTGATAGAGCAAGAGATACCGGAGTGAATGAATGAGGATGGATAGGTGGTATTTATAGAACGAAAGCTCTCATAGAACAAAAGCCTTTCTCGCTCATCCCTAAGAGTAACGACTATCTCGACCATTTGGCATTCCAAGTGTGCAATGGTTACTTCTTGAAACCGCTTCCTTCTAATGGCTAGTTTCTTGACTATTTGTGTGAGAGAGAGAGAGAAAAAGAAATTTTCTAAAATATTTCCAATTGTTTTAGACATGATATCAGAATTTTGATGTCCATTTTTCTCATAAATTGAGTATAACTCAAGTAGTATATCCGTGTTACTTAGAATGCACTCAAAAACTCACTAACTCATATCTCAGCTTCATTCTCGGTTCAACCGATCCATTTGTTATTCACTCGCATCATATAACAAACGACCAATCTCATGTAATCACTTAAATATCGTGCAATCAATAAAATACTCATGTAATCATCATGCCTAGTTCATTCCTAATAAAGAAAAATTGATCTTCACTCGGAGGCTTTATGAAAATATGTTAAGTCGTATTTTATACGTATTTTTAGTAGTTATTGAGTTTATATTATAGTTTATTTTATCTAATTTATTCTATTTTGTCTATTTATAGGTAATTATCGAATAAAGTGGGGAAGAGAAGAAAAGTCGTTAAAAGTGAAATTTTAGCTACCGACAAGCATCCAAGAAAATATATGAAGTCGGTCCATAAATATAATATGTAATAAAATATTTATTTTAGGATATTATATTTTAGGAAATCCTAATTGGAATAGAAAAGGAAACTTAGAAGAGAAGAAAGAGAAATAAACCCTAACTCTTTCACCCTATATATACTACTTATTATCATCATGGAGGAGGAGACCTAGGGAAGCCAGCCACATACAGCTCCCGCACTCGCTGCTTGCTGTCCACGCACCCCGCACCACCAGCCAGCCCCGCACCTGCCGCCGCTGCTCCCGGTTGCCGCCGTCCGCCGCCGCTTCGGCTTGCTGCCGCTCCCTCGTGCTGCTGCCCAACCAGCCACCATCCATCATCATCTTCTTCATTTTCCCGGTCAAAGAAACTAATATCGGTAGTATAATTTAGTTTTGTAATTTTTATTAGAAAAGATTGAGTTTTTATTGTTAGATTAATATTAAAGACGCTAGTTTTATTTAGTTTATATGTTTTAAATTACATTATGTGTGAGTAGTTTTTCTTGTACTTAGTATAATCTACTTGAAGCCATGTTAAATTATTTATTTTGAAACAAAGTTTCGATTTTTATTGTCTTATTGATTCGATCCATGATTCTATGATAATTTGTGTTTAATGTTTATGAATTTATGTCTAATTAATTAGAGTGCACGCTACTTAGTTTTATATAAATTCATATGATAGTTTAAAGGGTTTAAGTATGTAATTGCTTGATCTTTTAGACATAAGTATCACCCTAGTTAATCATGGATGGCTCATACCCGTCTCTTTTAATTAGGAAATTATCATAGATCCTTCTTAAATCAATTTGCTAGTAGATTGGTTATTAGGTGCTAGATGATGTTTTTCTAATACTTAATGCTCTAATTTGATTAAATTCTAGTGCTAGTGCTAAGGTTATCAATATTAGTAGGGTTTATATTAGGGCTAGGCCTAAGTAAACTAATAACTAAGGAAAAACGGGAAGATCCGCTAGTGGTTGTCTTCTACAGTTTAGCTCATGGGTAGATCAATTTGTGTGTTAATGATAAATAATAATTTGCATGGTGGATATAGATTATACTAAGTGTTTTTATAAATTTTATATCTTTGATAATTATTTGTTTGCTTTTTACTTATTTTCTTTAGTTTGTCAATTTTTATTTATAAATATATAGTCTTATATTATTAATTTTATTACCCCTCCTAAAGATCAGTATTTTAGGTTAGTTTTAGTAATTTTATTTTTATTTTATTTTGAGTCTTTATATATTTTAATTTTCAGATTATTTTTCTATCGCTTTTATTATTTTTGAGTCAGTTTGTTAGAAATTAGTTTTAAAATAGTTTCTTTTGTTGTTTTTCGTGATTTATCTTCTTTTAGGGTTTAGATAGAGTCCTAGTTTGCTGTAATTAAATTTTAGAATTTTTGGAATTAATTTGATTTTTTTCAGATTTAATTCTTGAATTTAATTACTGCAGGTTTTTAATAAAATAAATTCGTAAATTAGACTTTAAATTTTCTTTTTAGATTTTTAGGGTCTGGTTAGGTTTAGAAAATTAGTATTATTATTTTGGATAATTTTATTATTTATTTTCGTAATTAATTTAGTGCAGAATATTATTTATTTAATTTTCTGTTTTAGAATTTATTTAATTTCTGCTTTAGTTTTCTGTTTTAATTATTCTGAAAAATTATTAAAAAAAACATTCCTGGGTTATTACAAGCTTTATATTCTGTCTGGGATATTTATTTATATTATTAGATAATTTTCTGTTATTTTTAGTTATTTAATTCTGAATTATTCTACGTGTTAATTTCCCGTTTAAGTTTTCTTATTTGATTTTCTGTTTTAATTTTTCCAGAATTAATTAGGATAGTTTTGTTAAATTTAGATTATTAGAATAATAGTGCATAATCTCAGAAGTTTTTGTTAGAATTAAAATTAGAAATTTAGTAGTTAATTTGATTTGTTTGAATTTTGTAAGGTAAATAACTAGAATAGTTAGTTTAATTAGATTGGAAGTTTGATTTTTTTACAGTATCTTTCCTCGTGGATTCGATCCCTACTTGCCCTTACTATATTGTTTATTATAAGCCTAAGTAGTGGTTTAATTTGTTGCTGTACGACAAGCTTAACAAAATATCGCCTAATTGAAATTTGGTAGGAATAAACTCAAGTTCAATATCACCTTTTTAGAGTCGTCTGTCGAAAGGATACCTAACCTTAATATGTTTTGTCTTTGAATGTTGTACTGGATTCTTAGTGTTGTTGATGGTACTTTGATTATCATACTTGATTGGGATACATTTGAATGACAATCCAAGATCCTTCAAGTGTTGCTTGATCCATAGAATTTGAGCATAGCAAGCTACAACTGCTATGTATTCTTCCTCGCAGTTAATAGAGCAACCGAGTTTTGTTTCTTTGAATGTCGGGAGATGAGTGATTGACCCAGAAATTAACATGCCCGAGGTGCTCCTTCGATCAACTTTGTATCCAACATAGTCGGCGTCCGAGCATCCAAGTGAGACTCGGATATTAGTCCTTCGAATACCAGTGGACCGAGTGTCCGAGTCCTCGCAAGATATCCGAAAGTTCTCTTCATCGCAATGAGATGTGATTACTTTGGATTAGCTTGAAATCTTACACATAGACAAACACCAAACATGATATCCGGCCTAATAGATGTAAGATAAAGTACGGATCCAATCATACCTCTTTAATGTTTCGATCTACAGCTTTTTCCTTTCTCATCCGAGTCTAGTTTGTACTCGCTACTCATTGGTGTTAATGCATGTTTTACATCTTATAGCTTATACTTCAATAACTCCTTGATATAGTTTGATTAATGAACATAGATGTCATTCTTTTCTTGCTTGATTTGTGACCCAAGGAAGAAATTGAGTTCTCCTATCATGCTCATTTGGAACTCATGTCTCATCAACTCGTAAAAGTCTTGGCATAGAGTTTCATTAGTAGCACCAAAGATAAAGTCATCAACATAAATCTGAATAATGAGAAAGTCATTCCTATTGGTTTTTGTGAAAAGAGTTGAAGACTCACACTATATAGTTACTCTTTTCCTATATTGTTTATTATAAGCCTAAGTAGTGGTTTAATTTGTTGCTGTACGACAAGCTTAACAAATTTTGGCGCCGTTGTCGGGGAAAGAAATAAAAAATCTTAGTTTTCTTTCAATCTAATTTAATTAACTATTTATATATTCTTGAACTTATGCATTTTAATTGATAACAGTTAGTTCATGCAATTACGAAGTGGTCGTATGATCGGAGAATTGGAAGAGCATTTGACGAGAAAAAGTTGAGAACGACATCGAATCTCTACAATCTGAAACTTACGAAAGCGAGCGAGGTTGATTCTATAAACTTTGAAATGGCTACTTTACGTGAGCTTGCTGCACCTAATTTAGAAACACAACCTTTGTCTATATCATATCCTACTTTGGACCGACCTCTTAAATTGAATTACGGATTTACGAACTTACTACCTAAGTTTCATGGACTACCGGTGAGGACCCATATCGTCATATTAATGAATTTATGATTACTTGTTCTACCATGCAACTTTGAGGGAATCACACAAGACCAAATTAAATTAAGAGCCTTTCCCTTTTCACTTCAAGATAAGGCTAAAGACTGGTTATATTACATACCCCTGCAACATTTACTACATGGACCCAAGTTCATAAAGCATTCTTAGAAAAATTCTTTCCAACACCTAGGATTGGATCCATTAGAAAAGAAATTTGTGGCATTAAACAAATGACTGGAGAAACTTTTTATGAATATTGGGAACGTTTTAATAAATTATGTGCTAGTTGTCCCCAACATCAAATTTACGAACAATTGCTGATTCAATATTTTTATGAAGAGGCTCTTGTCAATTGATAGAAATATGGTAGATGCTTGCTAGTGGGGGGCTTTGGTTAATAAGACTCCAGCTCAAGCTAGAGAATTATTTAATAACATGGCCCAAAATACTCAACGAGTTTGGGACTAGAGATGTCCAATTTAGGAAGGTTAATGAGCTAAATTCAAGTACATCATTAGAAAACCAACTGACTCAAATCAACTGCTATGTTGAACAAACTCGTCACTTGGAGGAGTTCAAAAGGCGATAGTGTGTGGAATTTGCTTTGTTTAGAAGGGCATCCTACTGATTCATGTCCTACATTACAAGGGGAGAAGTAAATGCTGTTTTCCCTAACCAAGGTCAAAGAAAGTACGATCCATTTTCAAACACCTACAATGAAGGATGGAGGGATCATCCTAACCTTAGGTATGGACCTAGAAACAACCCCCTGGTTTTGACCAAGCCCAGCGTCAACCATCTGCTCAAGATAAAACGAACTTCCTTTTGGAGCAAATGATTAAGAAAATGGATGACCAAAAGAAGGAATCGACCTTAGGTTCCAAAGTTTAGAAATGAGTATTAAGCGAGGTTCAAGAGAGACAAAGCGCAACGAGATACCATGTTTAGTAACCTGCAAGCCCAATTGCAAAATAGATTACCATCTCAACCCTTCCAGAATCCCAAAGAAAATGTGAGTACCATAAGACTAAGGAGTGGAAAGGAACTTAATGAACCTAAAAACAACGAGAGAGGTAGAACCTGAACTAGAGGTCAAGGAATGCGAACTGACTTAAAGAAGGATAACTCCTCTAATGCTAAAGAGATAAGTGACACTAAGAAAAGTCGTTATGAACCTATTCCACCTTTCCCTAGTAGATGAGAAGCATAACTCCTAAAATAGATGAGGCAAACCAAGAAATTTTAGAAACATTTAGGAAGGTAGAGATCAACATTCCTCTCCTAGATGCCATTAAACAAGTTCCTCGTTATGCTAAATTTCTTAAGGAGCTTTGTACTTCTAAAAGAAAATTAAAAGGAAATGAGAAGATAAGTGTGGGGGAGAATGCATCTGCTTGTTTTTCAAAAGAAGCTCCCTCCTAAATGTAAGGACCCAGGTGTGTTCTCTGTCCCTTGTAAGATTGGAAACCTATACTTTGACGAGCCATGCTTGATTTAGGTGCTTCCATTAATGTGATGCCTCGGTCTGTTTATGATAAAGCTGAATTTGGGAGAGTTGAAGAAAGCTGGGCTAGTAATTCGGTTGGGCTGATAGAAGTAGTACGTATCCGGATGGAGTCTTAGAGGATGTCTTAGTCCAAGTCAACGAGCTTATTTTTCCTGCTGATTTTTATGTATTGGACATGGGTAATGCATGCCATGACATTCCTATTTTGCTTGGTAGACCATTTCTTAAAACATCTAGGACAAAAATAGATGTACATGGGGAACATTGACTATGGAATTTGATGGTGATGTTATTAAGTTCAATATTTTTGATGCCTTGAGATTTCTGCGAGATGTAAATTATGTTTGTGCACTTGATACAATTGATGAAATGTCCCAAAATGTTTATGATTTGTCTCAAGAAGATGAATTGTTAGCTGTGATTACCAAAGGGTTGGATCATTACGTATTTCATGCTATACCCTATCATGTTAACTCGGGACTAGTAGATAGCATAGAGTCTTTGTTACGATTGCAAGTAATGGAAAAACCTAATATGATAAAGTTGCACGTAAATCATGAAAAGTTGCTACCTTCTCTTGTTTCACCTCCTAAATTAGATTTGAAACTATTGCACTGAAAATTTAAAATATGCTTATTTAGGAGATAATGAGACCTTACATGTTATAATTTCTAATGCACTAACACTTGAACAGGAAGATAAGCTTATTAAGGTGCTTAGAGAACATAGTGAAGCATTAGGGTGGACTTTAGCAGACACTGAAAGGGCTGAGCCCAACATTGTGTTCACATAAAATCACTTTAGAGTTAGAGGTTAAGCCTAAGAGAGACCCTCAACGTAGATTAAACCCACCTATGATGGAGGTAGTGCAAAAGAAATTCTTAAGTGGATCGATCTTTGGAGTGATCTACCCCATAGCTGATTTCGAATGGGTTAGTCCAATTCATGTAGTTCCTAAAAGGGGGTACAACGGTAGTACAAAACAAGGAAGGTGAACTAGTCCCTACTAGAGTCCAGAGTGGCTGGAGAGTGTGCATTGACTATAGAAAACTGAACAAAGCCACAAAGAAAGATCATTTTCCCTTGCCTTTTATGGACCAAATGTTAGAAAGATTAGTTGGAAAGACACATTATTGTTTTCTAGATGGATATTCGGGGTATATTCAAGTCCCTATAGCTCCTGAAGATCGGGAAAAGACCACTTTTACATGTCCCTTTGGCACTTATGCTTTTAGGAGAATGCCTTTTGGTTTATGTAATGCTCCTGCTACATTTCAAAGATGTATGATGAGTATCTTTTCTGAGTTTATCACCAAGATTATGGAAGTTTTCATGGATGATTTTACTTGTGCATGGTGATTCATTCGATGAGTGTTTACATCATCTTACTTTAGTACTCGGGCGTTGCATCGAAACTAATTTGGTACTTAATTTTGAAAAGTGTCATTTCATGGTTGAACATGGGGTCGTATTAGGGCATGTTGTGTCATCTAAGGGTTTAGAAGTTGACAAGGCAAAAGTAGACATCATTCAATCTTTACCCTACCCCAAATGCGTTAAGGATGTAAGATCATTTTTAGGTAATGTTGGATTTTATAGGAGATTTATTAAAGACTTCTCAAAGATTGCCTCTCCTTTATGTGCTTTACTTGCAAAAGATGCTAAATTTGATTTTCATGAGGAATGTGAGAGGGCGTTTGATGAGCTGAAGCTAAAATTGACCACTACTCCTATTGTACAACCTCCTAACTGGGCCTTACCTTTTGAGTTGATGTGTGATGCTAGTAATAAGGCGGTAGGGGCTGTCTTAGGTCAAAAAGTAGGAAGGGTACCACATGTAATTCATTATGCTTCTAGAACTCTTGACCAAGCACAATGTAACTATACCACGACAGAAAAGGAAATGTATGCTATTGTTTTTGCTCTCGAAAAGTTTCGTCCTTATCTGCTAGGTGTGAAAGTTACTTGTTTATACTGATCATGCTTTGCTATTAAATATCTCTTGAAAAAGAACGACTCTAAACCAAGATTGATTAGATGGGTCTTATTACTACAAGAATTTGAAATAGAATTTAAAGACAAGCGAGGAGCTGAAAACTTAGTCGTGAGACCATCCGAGTAGGCTAGAAAATGGGGAAAGTAGTGACCCTTTCGGTGATTGTTTTCCTGACGAGACTTTATATGTTGTCATTGATAAATTACCTTGGTATGCTGACATAGTAAATTACATAGTTGCCAAAACTTTTCCAAGAGACATGTCTAGAGCCCAAAAAGAAAAGATAAGATCTCGAGGCTAAATATTATGTTTGGGATGACCCGTACTTGTGGAAATTTTGTGGAGATCAAATTATAAGGCGTTGTGTAGATGACACTGAGTTTCATTCGATTTTAACTTTCTGTCACTCATCTGAAAGTGGAGGGCATTTTGGCCCAAAAAGAACAGACACACAAAGTTTTAGAATGTGGATTTTATTGGCCTACTATTTTTCGTAATGCTTATGATTTTTGCAAAAAATGTGAAGCATGCCAAAAGACAGGAAATTTATCGGGGAGGAATCAAATGCCCCTATATAATATGTATGTGTGTCAAATATTTGATGTGTGGGGAGTGGATTTCATGGGACCGTTTCCCTTTTCCTTTGGTTTTACTTACATACTCCTGTTTGTTGATTATGTGTCTAAATGGGTTGAAGCGATAGCTACTAAAGGCTGATGATGCTAAGGCTGTGGTGAAGCATGTTAAATCTCGTATTCTACATAGATATGGAGTACCTAGAGCAATCATTAGTGATAGAGGGACACATTTTTGTAATAAAACCTTAGGTACCACTGCTAGCTAAATACCATGTAATTCATAAGGTATCTACAAGTTATCATCCCCAAACAAATGGCCAAGCTGAAATCTCTAATAGAGAAATCAAAGGAATTCTAGAAAAAGTTGTTAGACCAGATAAGAAGGATTGGAGTCTTAGGTTAGATGAAGCTCTCTGGGCTTACTGAAGCTGCATACAAGACCCCTATAGGTATGTCACCTTACGAGACTAGTCTTTGGAAAAGCATGTCATCTTCCTGTAGAGTTAGAGCATAAATCATATTGGGCTGTAAAGAAGTGTAATTTAGATTATGACTTAGCGGGAAAGGAACGTAAGCTGCAAGCTGCAAGAATTAGAAGAGATTCGTATGGAAGCTTATGACAATTCAGTAATTTATAAAGGTAAAGCCAAAGCATTTCATGATGCTAAGCTTGTCAGGAAGGAATTTCAAAAGGGGAGAAAGTGTTATTGTTCAATTCACAACTAAGGCTTTTCCTGGAAAGTTAAACTCTAGATGGCTAGGACCATTTGAGGTAGTAAAGACTTATCCACATGGGGTCTGTTGAGATTAAAAGCTATTCTACTAACAAAATTTTTAAGGTGAATGGTCACGAGGTTAAAGAATTTTTATGAAGGAAGCCAAATTTGCTTAGTAGAGGAGATACATTTAGAAGATCCATGAGTTACAACGATGTCGAGCCAAAGACAGGTAAACAAAGGCGCTGGTTGGGAGGCAACCCAACATTTTCGGGAAGTTTCTATAATTTTTACTTTAATTTTACTTTAATTTTTATTTAGCATGCATTAGGGACAATGCATGAATTAAGTGTGGGGGAGAGCATCCTGCATTTTAATTTTATGCATTTATATTTATCTTATTTTTATTTTAAAAAAACAAATAAATTAGTGTCTTTCTTGTAAAGAAATGCATGAATATAAATATATGCTAGGTTAACTTGCTTAAAATTTTTCTGTTTCATAGTTTTTCTTTCCCTTTGAAAGTGAGAAATTTGAACATGTTAATTGTCATTCGGAGTTGTTTGAGTTGATCCTCATATATTTCTTCAATTAGTGATAATCATAATTTTTTCTGTCCAATTGATCATGCTATATAATCGTGATAGAGGCAATAAATTGACTTAAACCGTTCACCTAGACTACTGAACTTAGCAGATTGACTCATTCAAATTTTGATTTTTCTTGTTTTGCCTACAAAAAAATAAATAAATAAAAAATAAAAAATTGTTAGTTTACCAACATGGGTCGGAGTTGGTGGCTCGGCGCCATTTCCCCTTAAGTTTAGGTCTCAAGTTGAGCCTTATGAATGGAGTAACCCATGCTGGGAGAGTCATGCCCCTTTTGGGCCGATCAATGGCTCGAACCATACTAACGAAAAAAAAATAAATAAATAAATAAAGTATTAACTCCAGCACCTCTTGTTTGGGTGAGTGGGAGACAGGGAGTGTTATATTTCTAAGACCCTATATGGGCCTCGAATATGTGCTTGAATGGAGTTATATATATATATTTTTAAAAAAAAAAAAAAAGAAAAGAAGTTTGCGAGAACAAGTTTATTATCGAATTTTAGTGAGTTATCTGCTGATTCAATGTCTCTATAACCATACTGCACCTTAATTTTCCCATCCTAAAAAGTTTTAGACCTCTTGACCGGAATGTACATGTTTGAAAAAGATGGATAAATTTTTGATTGTTGCTTAATTAAAAGAGATATTGTGAGGCTGATGAATAAACTCTCCGATGACAATGAAACGTTTAGTTCTTCACTTGCTTGGAAAAGACAAAAATTTCATCAAAGTATTTTTGAAAGCAAGGCAAACTTAGTGTATATTTTATGTTTTATGTATATCTTTATAAGAAAGCGTATTATTAGATCGAGTCTTAGATTTCTTTGCACGAGGACGTCCAAAGTCTAAGTGTGGGGGATTTGTTAAGTCGTATTTTATACGTATTTTTAGTAGTTATTGAGTTTATATTATATAGTTTATTTTATCTAATTTATTCTATTTTGTCTATTTATAGGTAATTATCGAATAAAGTGGAGAAGAGAAGAAAAGTACGTTAAAAGTGGATTTTTAGCTACCGACAAGCATCCAAGAAAATATATGAAGTCGGTCCATAAATATAATATGTAATAAAATATTTATTTTAGGATATTATATTTTAGGAAATCCTAATTGGAATAGAAAAGGAAACTTAGAAGAGAAGAAAGAGAAATAAACCCTAACTCTTCCACCCTATATATACTACTTATTATCATCATGGAGAGAGAGACCTAGGGAAGCCAGCCACATACAGCTCCTGCACTCTGCTGCTTGCTCACGTCCACTGCCCACACAAGCAGCCAGCCACCTAGCTACCCGGACCACCTCACGTTTTCTTGCTGCACTCTGCTGCCCAGCCGCTGCACTGCTGCCCAGCCGGCCTGCACTTGCTGCCGTCCACCAGTGCTGCCGCCCAGCCATTGCTGTCGCCGCTGCTCCTGGCTCGCTGCTGCTGTCCGCTGCCCAGCCAGCCACGATCCATCATCATCTTCTTCATCTTCCCGGGTCAAAGAAACTAATATCGGTAGTATAATTTAGTTTTGTAATTTTTATTAGAAAAGATTGAGTTTTTATTGTTAGATTAATATTAAAGATGCTAGTTTTATTTAGTTTACATGTTTTAAATTACATTATGTGTGAGTAGTTTTTCTTATACTTTGTATAATCTACTTGAAGCCATGTTAAATTATTTATTTTGAAACAAAGTTTCAATTTTTATTGTCTTCTTCATTCAATCCATGATTCTATGACAATTTGTGTGTAATGTTTATGAATTTATGTCTAATTAATTAGAGTGCACGCTACTTAGTTTTATATAAATTCATGTGATAGTTTAAAGGGTTTAAGTACGTAATTGCTTGATCTTTTAGACATAAGTATCACCCTAGTTAATCATGGATGGCTCATACCCATCTCTTTTAATTAGGAAATTATCATAGATCCTTCTTAAATCAATTTGCTAGTAGATTGGTTATTAGGTGCAAGATGATGTTTTTCTAATACTTAATGCTCTAATTTGATTAAATTCTAGTGCTAGTGCTAGGGTTATCAATATTAGTAGGGTTTATATTAGGGCTAGGCCTAAGTAAACTAATAACTAAGGAAAAACGGGGAAGATCCGCTAGTGGTTGTCTTCTATAGATTTAGCTCATGGGTAGATCAATTTGTGTGTTAATGATAAATAATAATTTGCATGGTGGATATAGATTTTACTAAGTGTTTTTATAAATTTTATATCTTTGATAATTATTTGTTTGCTTTTTAGTTATTTTCTTTAGTTTGTCAATTTTTATTTATAAATATATAGTCTTTTATTATTAATTTCATTACCCCCTAAAGATCAGTATTTTAGGTTAGTTTTAGTAATTTTATTTTTATTTTATTTTGAGTCTTTATATATTTTAATTTTCAGATTATTTTTCTATCAGTTTTTATTATTTTTGAGTCAGTTTGTTAGAAATTAGTTTTAAAATAGTGTCTTTTGTTGTTTTTCATGATTTATCTTATTTTAGGGTTTAGATAGAGTCCTAGTTTGCTGTAATTAAATTTTAGAATTTTTGGAATTAATTTGATATTTTTTCAGATTTAATTCTTGAATTTAATTACTGCAGGTTTTTAATAAAATAAATTCGTAAATTAGACTTTAAATTTTCTTTTTATATTTTTAGGGTCTGGTTAGGTTTAGAAAATTAGTATTATTATTTTGGATAATTTTAGTATTTATTTTCGTAATTAATTTAGTGCAGAATATTATTTATTTAATTTTCTGTTTTAGAATTTATTTAATTTCTGCTTTAGTTTTCTGTTTTAATTATTCTGAAAAATTATAAAAAAAACATTCCTGGGTTATTACAAGCTTTATATTCTGTCTGGGATATTTATTTATATTATTAGATAATTTTCTGTTATTTTTAGTTATTTAATTCTGAATTATTCTACGTTTTAATTTCCTGTTTAAGTTTTTTTATTTGATTTTCTGTTTTAATTTTTCCAGAATTAATTAGGATAGTTTTGTTAAATTTAGATTATTAGAATAATAGTGCATAATCTCAGAAGTTTTTTTTGGAATTAAAATTAGAAATTTAGTAGTTAATTTGATTTGTTTGAATTTTATAAGGTAAATAACTAGAATAGTTAGTTTAATTAGATTGGAAGTTTGATTTTT